>WTSP01013761.1:0-57241 GCA_025331215.1 Actenoides lindsayi | reverse complement strand
TTTCTTTTCGCCGATTTGTTACTTCATGTAAAGATGGGTTTGTCAAATAATTATTTCCCCTAAAAAAAAAAAAAAAAAAAAAAAAAGAAAAAAAAAAAAGAAAAAAAAAGAAGTAGCTAATTGTCAGCAGTATCACATTCTGAAAGGCCTCAGGATGGTTGAACTGAACATGTTTCATGTTTCTACAAAGCAATCAGACACTTTTCAGTGGAGAATTCTACTTCACCTGATGTCAAAAATTATATTAGACAATTGGGGGAGGTAAGACAGAGATTCTGGTTACAGTCAGCCTTTATGTTGGTTCATGACAGCAATTAGCACAATATAGCTTGAAAATCAAACAGCAGGCGTGCAGCTGAACCCTGCCTTTTCTTCCTGTTTTGCTACAGATTGTCTCTCTGATGCTCTGTTAGGTGAAGGGAATCCCCTCACTGCCTTTATCAGCAGGACTTTGCTTGCTTGGTACTGTGAAGCGTATACCATCAAGTATTTGACATATAGATGTGATGCCTGGAAATCTAAAAACAAGCACAAATAATCACAGCGGGTGAAGCAAAGATTCATCTTGTCAAGTATCCCAATTCTAAGCAGATGCTGAGCAAAAGACCATAGGAACAGAAAAATATGATGATCCTTCTCCTAATACATCCTTGCAGCTTCCAGCAATCAATACTTTATGATCTTCTCTGAGTAAAGATTTTAAACACTGTCTTGAATAGCCACCAGATGATCTATGCTTCAGGACTATGTTCACTCCACGTTCGAACTGCTCATTTTTTTAAGATTTGGCAACATTCTGTGACAATAATACCACAGTTCAAGGGTGTCCTGTGTGCAAAAATGTCTTTTGATTCTTATGATATCACTGCTCAATCATTTTATTAAATGTCCCAATTTTCTACAGTATGAGAAACAGTGTAGAATAACTGTGTTTACCACTTTATGCTTCTTACATCTGTACAGACCTCTGTCACACCCCTCCCTCAGGTATCTTTTTTTCCCCAAACTGCAGAGTTCAAGAGTTTATTTAATGTCCTTCATTCCACATTATTTTCTGCTCTAGTCTTTCTTCACTGTGTCTTCTCTAAGCCTAGAGCACTTTGTGCTAGTATTTGCTTTATACGTCACTTTTCAAGGTGCAACAATGCAATAAAGTTCAAGGAAGGACACAGAACATAATAACATAATGAATTGGCATTTTGTATGTAACTTTTTTTGTAGTGCTTAAACAGAGTTTGAAGAAGCAGTGAAGATTTTTAGCTAACGTTTTTCATAAGTGTACAAATATGAGATGGATTTATCTACAAAAGATTCAGGAGCTGTAGAATGAGAAGTTCAAATCTGCTACTCTTCCACATAAAACTATCAACCACAAGTGGTTTCTATGAAGATTCTTCTACAGAAGAACGTATAAGCTGTCTGTAGAACTCACATCAGTGAGTCTGATGGGCTGGACTCACACTACAGATTTTTAGGAGATACATACATATTCGCAGCTAAGAAATGCCCCACAGGAATACAGCAGTATTGCTTAAACACTTCCCTCCCTTGGCTAGCACACATCGCTAAGAAATACCAGAGAACACATCACGGATGTCCTCAGCTTTTGTGTGGTAAACAAGGACAATAAAAGTCACTAAGAAAGCTTAGTCCCAAACCGTGTGAAGTGTATACAAGTGGAGTTACACACAGAAACAGGTAGGAAGCCAATGCTGTTCAGTCAGCAAATGATAAAGCATCAAAAAGGAGATGCATCTTAACCGTGCCTCCATATTATAGATGCTATAGTTCCAGCTTTAGATTTTCACAGTATGAAAAGATATTGGCAGTCATACAGTGGTTACTATTCTAGAAGATTCCCAGGAGATGGGATTTATTTAGGTAGAAAACTGTTTCTGAGAATAGCCTCCTGGGCAGTTCAGTACATCTCTTCCTGAGCTTCCCAAGGGGACAGCAGTCAGACAACCTCACTCCAGCATCCTTCAGTACAACACAAACAACATAATGCAGGACATTCACTCGGGACAAGCAGACAGCCACTGTCAGTGTCTCATTATGCTGTCACAGGAAGGAAAGGCTTCAGATACAGGGATGTTAACATTCCATGCATGGTACAGATATATGCATATATGGCATGTATGGTACAAATAAAAGCCATCTTTTCCCTGCACATATTTATCTGTGTATGACTCAATACTAGAGCCTTCCCAAGGCTTTCTTTCACCCAGCTTGCAGCACACAAATCCAGGTCCTGTCTCTAAGCCACAGGCCTGAGGCCATTCTATTTATAGACATCCTAACCTTAAGTAAAATACACAGGATGTCAATTCACTTAATAAAAGCAGCATCATAGATGGCTTTCTCCAGCATATTAGCCAGACCCAGCTCACTAAGTCTCTGCTATTTAATTGATGCATTTAATATGAACACAGCATCTAAAAACTTTAAGTTGCTGAGGTTTCCAATCTCACACATAAAGTTGAAAAGAATTCCAGAAATTTGAGTTATTTATCCATAAGTTTCACTTACATGATACCAAGTGCTCCAAATTAGAAGCCTCAAATTCTTGAAATGATTAGAGAAATTGTACATATATACATATAGATATATCCAGAAATCTGCATTTTGTTTAGCAAAACAGATTTTTGCATTACATTTAGGTGTTTCTTTGGGTCTTGCTCGAATAAACATTTCTGCTTACAGCTCTTCTAAAAATCAACCACATTTTCTGGAGAAAGGACACAAAAAGTGAAACAAAAAAAGCTTTTATGGTCCTAAGGATGCTTTCATTGTGAATTCAGTCAAATCTGTTGGCTATATCCGCAAGCTTGAGAAAGGGTTGGGAATCTTGCAGTGAACAATACTCCTCTCATTTACTCCTAATGCTGGAATCGTGTTTCTGGCTGTGGTCCCAGCCTGAGACAGTGGTGAGCATAGTGAGTGCTAATAAACTGTCATTTGACTTCTCATCCTTTCCTCACAGGGAAAGGAAGGCAGAGAATGGAAATTTGCCACATTATGTCCAAAGGAGAAAGGAAATAATGTGCCTTTTCCTAGTCCAGATATTCCTTTTTTCCACAAACCTACTACTTGCAGAAACCAAAAAAAAAGCTGTGAAGGTGCTCACATACTGCTGACACAGATACAGGGAATAAAGCTTTGAAGAGGTAAATCGACAATTTCAGAGCAAGGATAACTAGGAATTCAAACATCTGGAAAAAATGCCATGCTGGCTCCACCCCTTCTGTATATAATTCCATTTAAACACTATATTTTAGAGCTAAAAAGAAAAATGTTTCCATTAGTTTTGCTACATTGAGACTCTGTAAGTAATGCCCCATTAGCCTCACATCACTTACATCTGCTTTTACTTAAATGTGAAAAACATAATAGCCCACACTCATGCTATATCTTACATCTTTGCTGTCCCTCGTAGTAATAATTTTCAGCATTCATTCCTCTCAGGTATGGGATCCTCAAGAGGAAAGCCAGACAGTCCCAGTACTTTGCATGTTGCCCAGCACCTTAGCTCAGACTTGTACAAAAGCTACAGTCATCACAAAGCCTGCGTGGGGGATCTAGCACCACAACAATTTATTTGGAATATTAAGAGAGAGATGATTATGATAACAATAATAATAATAATAATAATAATAATAATCAGCATCGTCGATAGCTTTTTTCAAGCAAGTCTCTCAACATAGATGCAAACAGATAAAATAATTCTTCATTCAGGAGCTGAGATGAGGTGGTGAATGGCCACTAATGGATAGGATAGACAAAAGACTGGAGAATGTACCCTGTGTCCTCACTTTTCCCAGCTACTCTGGCTCTATCTGTCTTGCCCTATCCACTGGCCAGACTTCTTTGGAGCCCTGACAGCAACTTAGAGCTGCCCTTCCCCTGAAACCGCAGGGAGGGCAGAGCAGCTTCACCACTTGCTCTGCTTTGAAGAGAGATGCTTGATCCAGACCAGTGCAGGGAGATGTGATTGCACCTCCCAGCACTGCCTAGACTGAACCTGCTCTTCTGCCTTTTGCACAAAGGACGTAAATGATTCTCCAACTATACAATGAAGAAAGCAAGGATATTCTTAAAAGCAGTAATTTCAGATGTCTTTCTTAAGGAAAGCACTGCCCTCTTCATGTGGCATTTTCTCTTTAAAGTAAAGAAGGAGAAAAATGAAACATTTCTAGAAAGGGCAGTAAGTGAGAACTATCTTGGGCATGACTTAAACACACAGTGGCCATTTATACACGGGTTTACTGAATCCCCTAGTATAATGATTTACCCGGAGCTGTTCTGCTGTCACATTAATGATTTCCCCTCTTATTAAAGATGTATAATCATAACAAGCACTCTGACCAGTAAGAGGCATATCTGGATACCTTCATAAATATAAAGGTTGACAGATGCGGCTGTCATGTTTTTTTCTGTTATAATAAACAGCCTGAAAAAGAGATAGACTTTCTAGATTTTTGCTATTCTTTAGCTGCCAGCCTTCAGCTACTGACTTCACACATACAACTAATTGAAGTCACCACACTATCACAGCCCTCATCCTTCAGCAAGTGAAGAAAACTATGCACAAGTAACAGCTTGTGCGAGGCTGAGAGCTAAGGGATTTGGTTGGACTTGATGATCTTGAAGGTCTCTTCCAGATGAAACTATTCTATGATCCTATGTAAGAACATTTTGCTGAGCAGGAACAGATTAAAGCCATGTTTAACTCTAACCATCAGCCAGGTCCCAGATGGATCTTCTCATGCCCCAGTCCAACTCCCTACAAACTCATGAACCAGAGGGCAACTGTGATTTACATGTTTTCTTTAGTTGGTTTGTTCTCTGACTGTTTTGACCAAGAAACAGTATTCGTCGCCTGACTGTGAAGAAGCCCCTGGAAAAAAAAGTCATTAATGTAACATCCCCATTTTTGTGCCAGTAAATACATTCCTGTTCTTGTGATGAATAGGTAGGCCTACAGCAAATATAGTAACCTAATTTCCACATATTGTTAGAAATTTAAAAAACATCATGCTAGGGTCATTTGAAAGAGAGTTTGAAGAATGTTTTATTTTTTGAGAAATAAAAATAACCCTCAAAGGCAGATGGAATTCAATAATGCCATAAGAAGCCATTAATTGTAGAACAACTTCATTAAAACATTGTTTGCTGCAAGGTTAACCACTAAGAAATACATTCTATCCAGTGAATTACATTATAATATACTTGCTGAATATAGTTGGCAATCTCTTAAGTCACTTTTCTCTACATCTGTTTTACCTTGCAACTCTTCCCTATTTCAGTTACATGATAATTAAAAAAAAACCACTAAGAGGTTAAAAATGCAGAGAATTAAAAAGGATACACCTCACAAAGCAAACAATTAATGTTTACTAGGAAGGACTTTCTTTTGGATGAAACATTTTTAATACTTGCAGAAATAATTGATGTTGGCAGAATTTTGATATCAGTAGACCTCTAGTGGCTATTACAGTAATTGATGATTGTGTTATTTTTTCTTTTTTTTTTTTTTTTTTTTTTTTTTTTAATTTTCTCTTCAGAAAACAAAACAGGAAAAAAAAAATACAGGAGCAAAACCTCAGCAAAATGTTTTTGAATACAGAAGCCACAAATATTTAGAGGGCTGGTTCTCATTGGTTTTAATAAAATTACACAGCTAAAACCCTCTACAAATCTAGTCTTCAAAACCCAAATCTGAGTCAGCAGTGGATGTTTTAACATTTCCTCAGATTAACTCAAAAAACTTCGCCAACCACTCCAAGGAGTTTTTTACAGATTGAGTGTAAAAAGGGAGAGGAAAGCACTTCCACGGTCCCCAGCTAGGACCTGTCCCCTCACCCTGCCCACCCACTGTCCCTCCTCACTCTGCTGGCTGCCGGGAAGGACCTCAGACCTGCCATTCAGAAGCAGTCTGCAGAAGGCTCAGGACAGTCCCCAGTCTGGACTGGGAGCTGTGGAACAGGAGAACAGTGTCATATGGTGTAGCCGGCCAGGACTCCACGCTAACCATACCTAGAGTCAGCCACTGTTGGTTTTTGGTAAAATACCTATTTTTGGTGATTCTTCATTCATTTTGGCTAAACTGTCTCATTTCAGTGCCTGTCAGCAGGTGTAAAACTAGTTAGGATTGCATGGATTGATTTAGTAAAGGAATCACTAAAGGGCAGGTCTTGATGACCTTTGAAAAATCAGGCTACATTAGCTTCATGCAGCATCAAAGACATGAATTTGATGCCTGAATATGGGACACTCAACCCTAAATATTTAAGCTTTTAGTTTGATTACTTAGAGTCTTTGTCATGACACAACATCTCCCTATAATATCTGAAATGTAGTTTCAGGGCCTACATTTAAACTTGTAACTTCCCCATACTTCTCAAAATGAAAGGGTCAGGATTTCAACAAAATGCAGAAAGGCAAAGGGAGTAAGAGGATCAACTATACAAATATATCTGAATATTGGACCTTTTATTTTTGCCATGTGACTATTTCAAACTCTTTGGTGATATTTAGGCCTACAAACACTTAATGGCTTTTTTCATGTGGTATTAACTATCTTTTGCTTTCAGGGAATCCAAAGGGAATCAAGGAGTTTTATCTCCTAAGGAGATACACTTGGAATCACACAATATTAGTAAGAAATCAGTATGAAAATTAAATTCTCATTACCTGAGGGTGTCCTGTTTGCCCATTTAAGAGGCTCCATTTCAGTCAGTTTACACATACTATTTCTTTCAGATATATTTTAGATTCGGAGTAGCTATTATTTTTGTTTTCTTCAGACAGCACTGCACCTTCATAAAACTACTAAATCAAATGGACTCTGCTAAGTCAACACCATTCAACACCTATTTGTGTACCCAAAGACAGAAACACAACACTCTCAAAAGGCTGAACCTTTACCATGCCACAGGATTTTAAATAAAAGAATTGCAGGCCTACATAATCAAAGATACATCATTTGAATGAAAGAAGCATTGTAAAAATGAGTCTAGGGAGATCTGAGCACACAGAGGGAAGAGCAGAGATGTAAAATGCATGTGCCAGAGCAACACTCTCTCCCTCGAGGAAGAACTTCCAGCACACACTCATTGAAGCTATTCTTGACTGATTATTGTAGGCTGAACAGTTCAAAAGGAAAGAGTTTAAAATGTGCATCTAGGCATTCCTACTTTCAAAGAGTTCAGCAGATGATCTCTTAGCAGTCTATGTCCAATAGCTGTCTACTCAGATAGGATGACGACTGTTCATTATCAGATCATCTCTTTGCCTACGGGTGTTGCCAAACTTGTTAATGACAAGTTTGGCTGAGGGACCTGGATGACACTGGAAGCAATATTACTCTGCAGAAACTTTCTGCTGTGTGCCAGCAGAGCTAACCTGCCATTGCAAGCTTGGATGAGCAATACAAAAAGTGGTACGTGGTTTGGGTTTTTTTAAATACAAAAAGAGTTGCAGGTGTTTGGATTAATTTATTTACAAGGATTCTTTGCATTGCTGAGCAAACAACTACAAATTGAAAACTAAAAAGTATGTTAGTTCCCAGTATTTAACACTTCTAAGGATCTAAACATATCGTGGAAGTGCAGTTTATTATTCTTTAATCTCTATTAAAACAGCATTTCCCTTTCTCCTCCAAACCCAGGAACTGTACTGTGTATAAATGAGATGAGCTTACAGCTCAGATGATACTTCACACATCCTGCCAAGACAAACGTTCATCCATACACTTAAAATCCCATTCCTTACCCTGCATCTCCGAAGCTTTCTCAGAGCCAGAAGTTGTTGAGAGTCAGCTCTTCTGGAGAACCCTTGGCTCTTCCTGTATGCTCCTGGTTACAGTTTCTCTGGAAACAGAGCAGTGGGAAGCAGCACAACAGGGAACAGCTTCATGTAACTGAGCTTCCCTCATTGCAGCTGAGCACACAAGTGCCTCTACCTTAGTGTGAAGTCAACATGGAGTGGAAAATTAAAGGAAAAAGAGCACATTTGAACTCCCTTCTGTATGTGTTTGAATTTGTCCTGAAATGGAACAAGAAGGGTCAGAGCATCAGCCACTCCCATTTGAGAGCTGGTAACAACAACCTGTGTGTTCAAGGCATTTTCTAGGCTCGGCTGACCCTGGGGGGACTCCAGCCCAAGGCAGACCCTGTATCAGACTGAAGATCTTAAATCAGAGTAGCAAGTGAAACTCTCCACTACTGATTCTGCTACCAAAATCCTCTGCGTATCGCAGGGTCCACTGGTACTTTTCAACCGTATAAAACTCATTCGGGCTAAAGATGTGGGTATGCAATCTGTGAGATTCCAACAGTAGCTAATAAAGACCTGGAACCTGGGTTCAAACTTAAACACCACAGACTTTTCTTTTCTTTTGTTTCGTTTTCAAACAAGGACTTTAAAGGGTTGATGGATGATCATATTTGAAACAAAGAAGACAAGACCTCCCTGGCGTTCTGTGGTTTTGCCAAAGTTTGCCTGCACAGGACCTGTAGAGGTCTGAGGAGAAAAATGTCATGATCCAAAACTTAAAAGCAAAGCCTCAGCCCTACCTTGAAAACATAAGCATCTCACAGCTTCCCTATGGCTTTTTATGCAATCATGTCATGCAGCCAGCAGAGCTCTTACCAGCAGGAAAGCTTCTGGCCTATCTTCACAGTTCTCTCCTCTCCTGAAGGAACGAGTCACTAAAAGCACCCGTCACACGCCAGGCTGAGCTGAGCTGCAGCACACAGAAAGAAAAAGGCTCCTACTTTGGATACCTTTGGCCAATCCATATGTTCTACTCATTCTCATAATCTGGTGTGTTTAGGGAATCTAATTTAGAGTAGTAAAGACTATCTCACAAGATGTAGGTGGATCTTAAAATACCCTCCAGATTTCTGGCTTAGTGTAAAAGCTGCTCCTCTTTAACAGCAAAGGAGTGGATTTGTTGAAATTAAAAAAAATATATATATCTATATATACTCACTGCTGAATCAGTGTGAACATCCAGGAAAAAAAACCCAAATACAATCATATTCAGTGTTCAGGGCCAAAACCCATCCTTTCCTTCCAAAAGCTGGTCACATTTCATTAAAGAGTAGTGCAGATTTAACTGAAGGTGGATTTTTTATCACTAACTCTACAGCTCTCTCCCATTAGAGCTTGTAGTTGCCAAAAAACCTCCATCACTTCTGTTCATTCTCATGAGAGGAATATGACAGTAATGTCCTCCCTCTTCTTTACCCATTCACCAGAGTTACTGGGCACATTACTTAGAGCTGTCAATACATTACAGCACCACTAAACTGATAACTCAATTTATTAAACCATATCTTTTGGACAATTTTGTTTTCTTTATTTCGCAGTCTGCAAGTTATATTCTGGCCTTCAGTCATATTGCTGGCAATTTCTGATACCTCCAGCTTCTAAATAATATCTATTGCTGCGACTCAAGGCAACGGACGTTCTTCTTCTGTCAAAGACCCATCCTTGCCTCATTTCCCCAGCTCCACTGGCCTTTCGATTGAGGTAGGAAGATGGGAGAGTGACCTCTCTGAGCTTTGCTATCCCTGCTAGTAGCTCAAAACATTCTGGATTAATGATGTTCTGAGTCACTGGAAATGGCTGTCACTCTTGTACATATGGGTACGTTGAACAAAGTTGTAACAGTCCCTCAAACGCTCCCAATTGAAAACAATAAAACTACTGAATCAGGCCTTCGATTTAAATGCACAAGCAAACACCCTCAGATCGCTTTGAAAAGATACTCCACATGCAGAGGGTGGGTGGGAGAGGTGACAGCATCTCTTCTGGAATGCAGACAACATCATACGCGCTGCTTCTGCCGTTACCGACTCGCTGCCGTTCCGAAACACATTTCCTTGGACTGAAAGCAGGCAGGTGTTTACCACAAACATTCAGGTGGTTACCTCACCATTTGAAGATGAGAATGGACAGTGGGTGGACATCAGCAGGTTTTCTTGATTACCACTGCACCCTGGACTTTTTTATTATTTTTCCTACTAATTAACGAAGTTACAATTATATTTCTCATACTTACAGGGCTGCACTGACAACTATCACAGAAATCAATAGTGCAGGCAGAAAATAATAGCTGTTTCTAAACAAGGTCAGAACCCCATTTGGTATAAACCAGCGTAGGCCCACTGAGAATATGATGCAAGACATCTAAATATGCCTGCACTGACATTTTCCTTTCACACACTGGCAAGTAATACTCTTTTAAACACCTGCTTTGTGGAATGACCAGAAGAGAATTTGCAAACCTTCACCAAGAGCAGCACTTTCAAAGGCACAAATGGCAGAAGAGTGCTCGCTCTCCTGCTACCTCTCTGCAGGAGTTAGAGGTCTAACTACTGCTTATGCCTCTGCCAAGCCCCTCACTACTGCTTCTCCTCCTGTCTGCCAGACAACTCCTTGGAAAACTGTTTTTCCTTGCTGCTAAAACTGACTTTCTCTTCTTATATTCAGAATCCAAGCCAGAAATCAGCATGAAGTTAGTTTACCTTTTTATTTGCTCTACTCCAGTCTGTTCTTATAGTGGTACATAGCTTTCAAACACCATCCCCCCTTCCTTTACTACCATTCTCCTCTGATGTGACATAAATTCACTAGCAAATAACCAAATATGAAGTATTGAGGAGAAATACTTCAAACTTCCTCAGACTGAGATTTAAAGATTATTATGAAAACTCTTCCTCTCCTGCCAAAATCCCCACCTGAGAGACAAGAAAAGCCTCAGTGTTTTCTTCCTCAGTAACTACATGAACCTGGGGGAAAAAAATGTTTCTTATCACTTTGTCACCAATGTATAAAGCTGTTCACTCCACAATCCATTTCTTTCCCTGGCTGTCTTGATGTTTAGACGATAGCAAGAAAAAAAAATAAATTATACAACCCCCTCTTCAATTTTGGGACCTTTCAAGATTCAGTGTTATTGGCTGCCCAAACAACCATGGAAGCAAAAATAAATAATCCCCCACTCATAATGACGCAGAAATTGCCTTCCTTTTTTTGACACAGGCCTTATAAGCTGGAGCGTATGAGTTCCCACCTTGATCTCCTCAATCACAGAATCAATGGGTGGTTTGAGATGGAAAGGACATTGAAAGATCACCTTGTTCAACCTCCCTGATAGGGAGGGACACCTTCCACTAGAGCAGGCTGCTCAAAGCCCCATCCAACCTGACCTTGAACACTTCCAATGATGGTACATCCACAGCTTCTCTGGGTGTTTTACTGGGTCTCACTACCCTCAACATAAAAAGATTCTTCCTGATGTCCAATCTAAACCACCTAAAGAGCCCTCAGGAGGCCATTTCCCAAACAATACCAACTGTCAAGTCCACACCAGTCTTGTGTTCTCCACTCAGTCTGTGACCTGCCATGCAAAGCAACACTGGAAATGTCTCTAAGAGGAAGACCCTAAGATGGACACTGTATTGCATTGGGAAAACACTTTGAAGGACAGAAAGAGCTTCACGAGAGGTTTCATTGATACATCTCTATACAGAAACATGCTTCTACAAGAAACAGACATCCAAATTTATTTTTTATGTTGCTTCCTTGGAAGATGAACGTGCTGCTAAGCTGTTGCAGCTACTGTTGTCCCTCAGATAGAACCTGTAGTATTCTGACAGGAGCTACAGACACTGACATTCACTGTTTATTGCTGTTGCTCCTATTGAAGAGGAAAACACAAGCTGGCTCAGATGGCACACACCTTGTGATTTGTTTGAAACACACTCAAACAAAACTTTTCCACCCACACCAAAACAACAAGAAAGCAAGAGATGCAAATTTGCCTTGAAGCTTAGAGAGGTTTTGGAATATATACCTCTGAGAAAGAGCTAACCTGGTGGAACCATGCTCTGTCCTTCCTGAGACAGAAACAGGAACATCCACCAGAAAAAAACCCACAAGATCAAGGGGATCCTGTATGCTCCTCCTGACAGGCAGAAGGCAGCAGCTTAAAGGAAATGAGTGAATGGAGGCAAGTCTATGCTCAAGGTGGTCCTTGTCCACCTCACCTTCCCAGGTGCTTGTGTATAACAGGGATGAGGCTCTGGATGTGGAAGGTCAGGCAATGGATGACGTGGGTGATGGTCCATTTACACCTCTCTTCAGTCATCATTTCAGTTTACTTTGAAAAAGATAACTATAGAAAGATATGTATGTATGATAAGTACAGATTTATAAATATGGTTATGAAACAAATAGAATATCTATTCTTAGTAATAGATACTTCTGTGTACACTTGAGTTAGCTTTGTGCTTCTTCCATATTGTAGAATGAAATATTCAACAGGGCCAACATACAACTCAATGTGAACTTTATTTTTGATCAATGCTGCTTGAAAAATAACCTTGTCAAGCTGGAAAGCTACATTTTTGCAACTCCCTAATCATCTCCCTAACCCTCTACTCTCTGGATTTTTCCTCAGAACTGGTTTCTGTTCACATCTTCATGTACAGCCAGGGAGAAACAAATGGTAAGGCAACCATCACATACTCATATAAGAAAGCAGAATGAGCAAAATTTGCCTGCCTTGAAGGGTGCTGAAGGGGAACTGTTTTCACTTTCAGCAGAAATAATGCAGGAGTCAGGAGAGTGGTTTTCTCCTCATTTTTTTTTCATTCAGGTTCAAAGTGTAGCTAATTGCAGCATTCCCAAGAGGTAGGCAGACAGCATGGGAGACTAGATTTCTTCCTGACCCACAAGACAGGAATATCTTTAAAGAAACTCATTATTATTCAGAGAAAAATACTCTGTAGGGCAGAACCAGTTTGAAAACCAAATAGTTATTTCCCTTCCACCCGTCTAAAAAGAAAAAACCAAGCAGCTCTCGGTGCTGCTAACACCTCCTCTCTCCATCACACACACGTGCTCCATGGTCAGTTAGGTTTGGGGGTCACAAGCCAGCCTGTTCACACGCAGGTGTTGGCCAGCTCATGTGTTACACAAGGTCCTCCTGTAACTTCAGCTAAGAAGCAGTGGGCTTTTGTATGATACTTTGGTGGGCCACATGCCTGATCTGGGATACCCCAGTTGTCCTCCCCGCTGAAGCCACATCACAGCATTCTCTTCTGCTCAGAGAGGCTCATACCAACCATCTACAAAAATAGCAGATGCCCTACAATGCATCAAAGCCATCCTGGAAAAAAAAAAAGCCATCAATAGAACAGAACTGCCCTGTAGGCTACCAACTGGACTACTTAATACCAGGCACTACACTGGAAGGGGGTCCAAGAAGCAGAAAAGACTAATAGGCTACCACTACCCATCCAAGTCAGTAGAAGCTCTTCTGAAAGGAATGTGTTCTTCTGCATGGTCATGGTGGTGTTGGAGCTGCCTGTAAAAGGCTAGAAGGCTCAGAGTGTACACAGTTTCCTAAATGGTGAAGAATTGTTTCTGAGTAAAAATAATCACTTTACCATGCCCACCCTCTCCTTTGCAAAGCTGTGTTTAAAGTAAGCTTCTACTGAAATCAGCACTTTATAATGCCAACAGAGAGAATTAAGTTCAAGAATCACCATGGAACCTTCTTAAATCACTGTGAAGAACCTGGTCAGGCTGTCATCTTACTCATCAAAATCCACCCATACCACATGCTTTTTAATGTTGTCAGCACCTTTTCCCCACCCCCTTGAGTAAGCAATCATTGCGGGTCCTTTCTTTCCAGGAGCTGAATGGAATCTTGCTGCTGAGTAACTGATTCGCAGAACAGAAAAACATTTGTCTTTTCTAACAGGCTTTACAACACCCAGGCATTTAATTAAAATAGGACATATTTGCAGGAGATAACACAGTATGTGCAACAGCAAGTCTACAGGAATAACCAGGGATTATGGTCTGACTCAGGAATCTAAGGTGCACAGTTCCTAGAGAGCACACATGACTACTACAGAATCACAGAAATGTAGCAGAAAGAAGAAAGGAAGATAGAGGAATGCAGACAGAGGTTGGCTAACCCAGTGAATTAAAGCTTATCATATCTGCATAAATTGTACTGTTGGTTTAATTAACCAGTAGCAATTTCAGCACCCACATTAACCAGTTTAGGATCAGTTCAACTGTCCAGAACCTATTACAAAAACATGGAAGGTGAAACCTTGTCTCCACTGGAGTTTGTAGAACTTATCATTGATTTTAATAAGGTTTTAATTCTACCTATATATTTTGGACATGATCATGCAATTTCCAAAAGCCAAGTCAGCAAATATCAAAGTTTCTTGAAACTTTTCATAAAAATACGGTCCTTGGAGAGTTAACTAAGAGGGGAATTTTTTAAAAGTTACCAATTTCTTTTAGACGGACAGAAATCCTAGCTTTCTTTGGTAAAGAAGATGTATACAGACCCGTGAACTATTCAAAGATTATACATCAATTCTTCATACACATACAAGGAGTCCTCTTACAAGAGATTTGACAGCACCGTCTGCTTCCATTTACTTACTTGCTCTCTAGACCACCTGGCTGCTCTCACTGTTTGTACCACCTCCACTTGAAGAGGGCCTGTTTCTCCCATTGCAGGTAATTCACATTAAAAGTTCCATGTCTTGCAGTTTCGTCTCTTCATCCTCTCTTTGACAGGCTGCAGCATCAGCTCCCCTCAGAATAACCATCCAAGTGACACCCAAACAGTGTGATGTAACAAACCCACTGCATGCCTTTGCTAATTAAGTCATTAAAATATTAGTACGGTTCATATGCTGGTCCTTTTTGGAACAGTAACTTTGTGTAACTGAAATACCATCTCTCAATTTTGTTTTCTTTCCAGAAAAAAACAAAGAACCCAACCTATTCCCTGTCTGTATCTCCTAATTTCTTTTCCCATCAAAGCAGTAACAGCAGTTATTGCTCCTAAGAATATAGACTAGTCTGTTGATATCATGGTTTTATCACAGCATTTCTCAAAGTGCATAATCAAATTTTCTAACCAATTATTGCCCCCAAGTACCTATTACTGCTGCCTTATTTAAAAGCTGCTAGTGAAACACATGCTTTATTCTGGTTTATGATCTCATTTAAATCTCCATGACAATGTACTACGCTTACGCAAAATCCACGTTCCAGAGCATGAAAAGCTAAACACAGAGGTTTGAACTCCACTTCTCCAGTCAGAAGTAATTATTCCTTTTACACAAGTTTGTGGGACAGTTGTTAACAAGAATCACTCTACCATCTTCTTAGGGAACACCTCTACCCAGGAAAGCACACAGGACTTCAGGACTGCTAGAAGTTATGTACAAGCAGTCACTAGCCTTCTTGGAGATGCATTAAGCTGACTCCTTCGTTCACTTCACAAGAAAGCAGGCTTGTAAAAACTCTGAAATGAAACCAAAGCACCAAGGAAGGACTTCAGCTATAAAGATGCAACTATCCCCATAACTAGGAACTTCTGTGGTAGAGACTGATCTCAAGGAAATATTTCTACTGGAAAACCACATTCCAACTGCACATTAATGAGCTGTTATCTGATGAAAATGGGGAAAAGCTTGCAGCTGACCTAAGGCACCAAATTCTCTTAATTTCTGTGCATCTCAGCCTGAAAATTGTATATTATATGAATTTTGATTCTTCCTTTATGTCAGATTTTATCTGAATTTATTCTAATGGTAATGCCAACCCTTACAGTTGAGGTTCTGGATTGGTTCCTCAGCATCACACACAGTACAGCCCACAAAGGCAACTCAGTAGGGTGTGCTCCTTCACAACTTTTCATGGAATGGCTTTGAGTAGCTACTAAAACCTGTCTGTCTGGAAGGGTGCTCCTTCAGCGACCAGCACTGGTCCATGGAGAGGCTGCTTGAGCCTCATACATCTCCCAGCAAGCTGCTAACCCATCACCAAGTGCTAAATACATTTGTAAAAGAGTATTTCAATGTGTGCTGATGCTAAATGTACCTTCTTGTATCTGCCTGCAGTCAACCTGCAAACCACCACTTCTGTCTTTCTCACAATGACCAGGCCATCTGCATCCATGAATACTTGGAGGACACCACGGAGTTCAGCCTATCCTGAAACTTTCAGAAGGATTCTCTCATTTCTTCCATCCTGTTATTAAGAAGTGCCAGACATGGCGCGTTCCTCTGCCTCAGAATAACAAGTAAGAGTACTATTTGGCAATATCAAATCAATTAATTGAAAACACTGCTTCACGGATGGCAAGAAATATATATAATCACTTTCTATACGTTAAATACTACAAAGCTCTAGAGAGCTGCAAAAGTACTACTCTCTTTTTGTAATCAAAGTGTTTGCACTCGGTTAAAAAATTACACCTAATTTTAAACATTCAGTATTACAAATATTTTATCATACAAGAAACACTTCAAAGAAATTTCCATTTAAAAAAATATCTTCCACGAGACAGCCCACTGTCTCCAGGGAATTTCTTCTTCCAAAAAAAATAATTATTAATAGCTTCCTTAATTAAAATATAACACAGTGAAGAATTAATGGCTAAATTTAATTTTCTTTAAAGCATGTTGGGTTACTGTCCTTTTACTGAAATAAAAATGCTCCATTATATTATTCTATATTAAACATAACAGAAAAAGAAGTGGACTCAATGCCCAGCATACATATTAAGAGTAGTAATGAAAAAAACCTACCTATACTGTAAGGAAGTAGATCAAATTAAATCAAGCAGTCTATGCACATAGCCCCTGCTGAAGTCAACTGGTATGTACAAAAGGATAAACTGGTAAAGTGTCTGTACTAGAAAGCCAAACTAAATTCTTATATCAGAATGCCCCTCCTTAATTTTAATGTTCGAGAGAAATGGGATTGGGAAAGCCTGAGAGATGCTACACTAAAGGAAAAGGACAAAGAAAATCAACCAAAACCAAAGCAACACTTTCAGAAATCCCACCAAGCATAGTCACAAGGGCTTGCATGCTGAAATCAAAAGCAAACTGGCTCCCATCAGTACCTGGGTAAGGAAGGGTACCCTGGTTGCTTGGTATTATTGCCAAAGTGAAATATCTATCAAAAAAGGACCTGCACAACACTGATGCAACCCGCAGACCTGTTCTGAACGTGCAAAAGGATACAGGTCTGCTGCTGGCCTCTTACAGAGGGGCAGGCTTCACTTCCCAGTAGATTGCTGATGTTAAAGAGAATGGCTGTGAATAGACTGAATGGTCTCCAAACATTTTAGCATTACTCGTGAAAAGATAATTCTAATTTCTCAGCTATTATTGGCTGCAAGTATTCCCTGATGTAATTACGGAGTAATAGCTGAGAACTTGATTGTAACCAACAGTTAGTAGTTTGTCGCTAACAAGGCAAACATGACAAACAATTTTGAGGCAATTATTGTCATTACAAGCCACACTCAATTGTTCAAGGCAAGCGTAATAGAAAGTGACAGTTGTGCAGCTGGGAGGGTGCTGCGGGAAACGGGATTGTTCTCTGGTTGCAAGAGACCAGTCAGACTGTAGCAGAGAGTGCTCGATGCATAATTCATGTTTAATAATATTTTAGCCTCTAAAGCAAATTACAGTATAAAATAAAAAACAAAGATGTCAAAAAAAATGAACACAAGTTATTAAAAGATGAGAGAAGACACAGAGAAGTGCAGTGGAGGAGGGGGGAGACATTCAGCACAGCCAACTGACAGTGCTTGCAACTAGCAAATGAAAACACACTAGCTCTACTTATTAAAAGAGTCAGCTGTAAAAGTAATCCATGTGCTACACTTCAGTGAGAGGGGTGCTCATGTCCAAACTGTCAGACACTGATGCTTAATTCTTACCAGATTTGAGCTGTATAGAGTCAAAGGAAGATTTTAATCTACCATACAATAGAAAAGCCTCATATATCAGCTCTGTATCCTGATGATGATCACATACCAGCTGCCTTGTCAGCAGCCAGGACATTAAAATACTTGATTTGCTGAAAATTTGACCCAGCTCTCCTTAATGATATTAAGGACCGAGAGTTTCTAATGCAGCTGCACCAGCACTGCAAGCTCTTGCCCAGGCTCAGTACAATACATTATCACTGACATCGTAACACTGCTCAAGTGTCATTACAGTGTCACTCGTAGTGCCTATTGCACTGATAGGGTATCAGCTCTAAACAAGCCATTAAAACACCACTGAAACTAGACTTTTATAACAATCTGCCTTTCTGTTCTTGTTTCACCATTTTCTTCCTCTTCCTTAACATATTGGTTTATGCAAATAATATTAAACCAAAGCAAATCTGATGGGCCAAATCGCTCCAGGTGTAGCTCCACTGAAGCAAAATAATACTAATACTATATGCCAAGTTCTCAGGTCCACTTTAACTCTGCTTAGGTGAAGACAAGCCTAATTTTCTCGGCTAGAGGAATACGTTGTGACTAACCCCTTGTCTAAAGAACCCTTTGTGAGTTCGACACGTGTAAGATAACACTTCAGTGCAGCCCACAGACATACTCAGAAACGTGTATATGTGACCTGTTCTGTCTTCTGCTTTATTCAGTAATGAAGCTGGTGCTTGTAAAAGGTGGCACGTTGACAGCTGCAGAGACAGGAGACGTTTGCTTATCCTCAGAACAGATTGCTGGGCAGCTGAAGCAGGGACCTTCCTCATTGTCTCTTGCCAGCTTGTCTCAGCCCTCGTCGTAGGGACGTGGTTGTTGCCCTCAGCCAGCCACTGCTCTATCTCCCAGAGCAGGGGAAAGGTAAAACCTGTTCATAATTTCCCTTTCTGGGAAATTACAGCAAGATCACAGAAGACTATGCATAAGGTGCTGTGTTACTACCATTGGCTGGATGTTACTGTACTCTCCTCTCTACTTTTCCACTGCTGAAAGACAGACAGGTATCTTAGATCTCTTGCAGAAGGCTGCTATTTATTGTTTCATCCCTAGTCAGAAGAAGTGAAATCTACTGCCCAAAATGCTGCAAGTTTCACTGGCTCAAGCAAGACTGAAAGGTCTGAATATATCACAAAATCCAGTCAGCTCTCCTGGCCCCAGCTCAAATGTAATCTTAAATGCTCTGCCATTTCACCAGTGCCTTGGATCCATGCAGAGTGAGCAAACCAACGGCAGGCACAGGTACAACGAGCTCTGCACCCTGGCACGGACACACAGTTTTGACAATCAGTTGATGTTACTTGTTTGAGGTGAAGCTGTTGAGTATAGATAACAGCTTTGATGCAGAAAATGGGTATTTAGATGACTGGCTCCAATACTTGTACCTACCACAAACACCAAATGAGAGAGGGGACTGGTTAATGTGAACAACCACATCTCCTACATCACCAGGGAATGCCTGGCAACTTGAGTGTGCTGGGGAAGGAGAACTGGCACCATCCAAATGACCACAGACTACTGGAAGGCATAGTCCTCTATTGCACTACAGTACTATTGTTCAATTTGCTATAAATTTAAAAAAATACAAGCAGGAAAAGCTTACTAGTAATCTCCATGTCTAAGAGGAGAGCACAACCCCTGTCAAAGGGTGAACTGTGACATGTTTTGTCATAGCTGGCTGCTATAAACACAGTCTCCACACAGTGCCTGTGAGGGAAGTCCTATATAAATATGTATGAACATGGTAACTATCATTTTCTATAAACTAGAGTGCAAAGAACATAGTCCCTCCCCTCAAATCCCAGGAAAGCACTGATCTGGTTTTGTGTACCCTGGTAAAGCGAGAAATACTGGAAATAAATGAATTTTGGATCTTGCACTGAGTTACAGTTAAATAGTCTCACCCCTGATTTTTATTTCATAGCTCACACAGTGAAAACAAAACAAGATATCAACATAAAATTTATAGCTAACTCTGCTACTTCTAGAGCTGTGCATGTTCTTAATTTCTTTTAATCAGAGCATCCCTCTACACCTCTCTCATGTCTTGGTAACTAATGAACCACCACAGTAAGGGAGCAAACACACTTAGCTGTTCTGCACAGGGCTCCTGCTAACAGGCAAGGACAACAAGAATCCAATTTTCCCTCAGAGTAGAAGCTCTTTTTACCCCTGTGACAGACCTATCCAGAGGTCAGTTTTCACTACAAAAATCATTTTTGTACAGGGTGAAGCACTAATTAAAAAAAAAAAGACAAGCTGTTTTATTTCCAGCTCAGTTTGCAAACTTTGCTTGCTGTCTGTGGTCTGAAACAAGGGCAAAAGGGTTTGATCCGGCAACATCAGAGCCCCTAGAGCCTTATTAGGAGAAAGAAGAATTACAGACAGCTCTTGAGTGGGAGCTTTGCCTGCAGATGACTGGTACACGGGCTGGCTCCAAAGAGCCAGCTTAGGACAAGGGAGCTGTAGCAGACCCAGGGAAGCAAGAAAATAGGGGCAAGCAAGGGGAGAGGGTGCAAAAGAGAAAAGGAACACACCAACAGTCTGCAGCCCTATTATCCAGCTGCCTGCCAGGGAAACCAGCTCTGAGGCACTGGTAATCAGATAGCCCTACCCCATTCCCAGCTGGGGAATGAACCGATTGCAAATTAGAGCTGCTTTCCTTTTATAAGTCCCCAGGGAAGAGCAGCAGCTCTTTGCCAACTCCTCCCCCACAGTCGCAGCAGCCCTGCAGGTGCTCAGGATGCTATTTCCAGCCATTCACCAGCAGGTGAGACTCAAGGCCCTGGTATTTAAAAGCACACAAAGGCTAATTTAAAGTGAGAACTCTCCCCCCTCGTATTGGGGCAACTTCAGTATTATGGATACAAGTCACCAACTCTCCCCACTTTGCATTTCTTCCTCAATTCCCAGTTCCCTTTCAACCAATGTGCTTTATACAATGAATCTTAGGAAGCCTCAGTACGTTTGCAGAGCCCAGGATTTTGGGGCAGTACCTGCATCCATCTACTGCAAGCCAACGTGCACCTGCCCTCTCTGTTCCCTCTTTCTTAGCATTTTTTAGACCTACCATGACATTTCTGGGTGAATAAGTCTATTGCTTCCAGCTGATGCTGTGGGTTGCTCTCATATTTGCCTCTATTCTATTTAGGTTCAAACAATCTAACCATGAGAAAGAGAACACTGAGTACCAGACTGGAAGACACTGAGGAACCTCAGGTCAAATTTTCTAGTGTGATTCAAATGGCTATCTATATACCATGCCAGTACAGACTCAAGAGAAGAGGAAAAAGCATCTTATTCCTTTTACGTAGATAGTGTCAGCCTTCCACTATGCTCTGATAAACTGCACTGGAAGAGGACTCTCCATTTATCCCTCAGTGGTGTGGCCCAGCTCACTATTACATTTGTCCAGGGTATATGGACTCCTAGTACCAAATCAGTTGAAAGCCATGGAAAAAACCCAAACAGTAGATGTCCCAAAATATTCTCTATCCACCTCACATGTAAAGCCAGGTAAGCAAAGTGATAGAACACATCACCTCGGGTACACTGAAGCTGTCACTGGCAGCAGTTTTCCTAATAATTCCCATTAGCAAACCATTCTCCCAATGAGGGCATAGTTGGGGCAGCAGGAGACCTGAGCTGTCCCATTCAACCACTGCAACTGTTCCACAGCAGGCAATGAATTTCTCCAATTAATGAAATGATGAAGCAAAAGAGTTACCATGGCCTTGTGAAACGTGGTCTGGTGGTCAGAGGAAGGAGCTAAGAGAGAGTATTTGCTTTGTCAGTAAACCACGAAAAACTGGTGACTTGGCCTCTGAGGAGGAGCATGGAAAAGATTGATAAAGAGGAACATCCTGCCCAAAATGTGCTGAGTGCTTCTGGGACACCACCACCATTCCCAGCCATGTGTGCACAACCAACCTTACACAGCAGGAAGGTTTCACCTGCCTGAATGCAGCAAGGAGATTTCAAAGAAGCCAAACGCCAAGTGTCTTTGCCTGTAGACTGAATGCAGTGACTGACATAAACACTCATGGACAGATAGGATGTTTGAGGGAAGGGGGCAGGAATCACTTTAGACACACAAATTCATGCTTTGGTGATGATTTTGGTGTGTGTGGGCTATAATTATTAACTTTGTTAAAGTTTACAATGAAGGCTGTGACAGCAAAAGGGATTGTACTGCTAAGTTGGTTCAAGTTCCCTTTTGTCTTCCCTCATTCCTGTTCCCACTTCCATCCCTCTATGCTTGCCTTCATTTTTTTCTTCCAATCTTCTTTATTCCTGCCTTCTCCTACCATTCTTCTTTCCTCTCTCCTTTCTCTACTGTCTTTCAGTTCCTCTTCCAGCCTCTTCTCTGAAGAAGCAGTGATGCTGTAACATGCCACACTCAGGTTTGCTACCTGACAACAGCTAGCACAGGAAAACCACAAAGCAGGAAGAGCTGCTATTTCAAATCTATCAGCAGATGCCTTAACCAGAAGATGCAGCAAAAAATAGGATTGCCTTAGGAAGGTGAGCAAGTACCATCTGGGAGGAAGGGAAGGAAACCTGAGAGATTTAAACCAATTCTGTAAGATCACACTACCAGCAGTTCAAAGACCACAGTGCATTTATTTCCCATACATTTTAAATAGAACGTGACAGATGTGCAGCATTTTATCATTTGTGCTTATGTTCTAACATGATTAGATGTGGCACATGAATCTGGCTGCAGCAGGTATGAAGCTATGTATGACAGGCATTCCTTCCTTGGCTGCTGTACTGAGCTATAATTGTTATTTCAGACATACACATGCACACAATTACTATGAAGAAACTATGTCTGTGAAGCAGATTGAGTATACAGGTCAACAAAAACCTCTAAAGCACAGTTTTGCATGGAAAGCCAGATACATGAAAATGTCACCTTTTGAAGTATCCCTGAAAACTCTAACTTAGCAGTATTACTACAATGCATGGGCCCTGAAAAGTCAAACATCAACAGGAGAGTGAACTGGTTCTCCCTACGCCTTGTGCTTCAAAACCGCTCCTTTAGTGAACATGCGTAGAGAGAAATGAAATCAAAAGTTCCACAAGTTTTATGGTAGCTTGAGGATTCTCAGACAAAAGGCAGCTGTATTTAGACTCTGGCCTACAAAATTATCACAGACATCCTCCTCCTTTATTTGTCAGGAGTGCAACGCAGAAGAAGGTCCTACCCATCAGCAGAAGGTCCTACCCATCAGCAGATCCTATCAGCCACAACACAGCACACCCATTCTCACCTAAATTGCTTACCAGCTAGCAACTGACCACGATGCATAAAGTGGAAAGAATCCAGCTTAACTGTCAAATCCCATATATTTAGTGTTCAGGAGAAATATAAGAAGCACTTATGAATTGGCACACATCATAAGGAAATTCTGGACTATCAAGTACAGAATACCAATGTGTCAGTTCTAATAGCAATAGAATAGATCTGCACTTTGAGTGTTGCACATTCACATGCCACTGATGAGCCACTGTCACAATCTATAGTGGAGAGGCTCTTTGTGAGATCCATAGTCAAGGAGAAAGTTCATTCCAAACCAGGCTCTTCTAACCTCTTCTATAACAAGGGCTGAAATCAAAGATCACACATCTATGCATCCTCTATGCAGAGTAAAACTTCCATCTCTTTCAGCAACAAATTAGCTTTGTGCTGTAACTAACCTAGAAATAATTAATATTCAGTTCTACAATGCTGCTCATCCTGTTTTCTCTTTATTTATGCCTATTTCCCTATCAAAGTTTGCATTTTTCACCCTTTCTTCTGAACATCATATCCCAATTCCTAACTCTCAAATAACCATGCTTGTGTCACACCCCTCTCCCTCATTTCAACCAGTGAAAACAACTTTCTCAGCCTTCTGAGCTGCCCCAGAAAGGTTTGAGTTCCATTTCCTTTTATGCTGGTGTATGGTCACACTACATATATAAATATAGTAAAGATAATAATACTTAACATATATTGGTCTGAGCACTCACCTGTTGCCTAAGCAACAGATAAATTAACCTGCCAAAAAACCCAATTTCATCTTCTTCATGCTGAGATATAGGGAACATATATTTCAAATTACCAAATGAAACACACTAGAAAGAAAAGGACACAGCAGGTACTAAACGAAGGCACAGAATGGGAAAAAGACAAGGCAATGCCACATTTTCTGTACCAAACGAGAGCCTTACCATCCTGCTGGCCCTGGAGGTTCTGAGGACTTTGCATTCTCTCTTCCAGATTTGAGCTGAGGTCAGAGTTCACAGCTGACATCCTCGTGGAGTCACTCATATCAAACTCATCACTTTCTATAGAGCTTTCATCCTGCAAATGGAAAGTTGCAGAGACACGTCAGAAACCGCTGCACGCTGTTGCCATTGCTCGTGCAGCTCACTCATTCCCCTCTGCTTCACTCACACCTGGTGTGGAGTGTAATCGTGCTAAATCTTTGTGTAGATAAGCAAACAAGCAGAGCATATAAAGAAGAGCAAGGAAAACACAGCGTTTATGTGATATGACAACCTGACAGATGCAATTTGTTCAACTATGAGGATACTCCATTCCTGCACTCGCCATAGGATTTTGCAAAAGAGAGCCAGTAACTGGAGACTCCGTAACAAGTGCTTGTTATTCAAACTTGGTTGAGGAGAGCTCTCCACATTCCCTGACTGCATCCCCTACCTTTCCCAAGCGAGGTCAGTAACCCCCTGACAACCACTCACAGTAAGGTATTTCCAAATGGCAACCTGACCTAGTAAGAATCCTTGACCAAATTCCCTTGACATGATGTCACCCTCACACTCCTATTGTGTTAAAGAGGCATCTGTGGAAACAATAAAGCTTATAAAAGTCCTGAGCGTGTTCAAATGACAGTCAATGACAAACCCAAGTAATATAATCCCATGAGAATCACTTCAAATTTACTCTACCTTATACATCTTTAATATGACTTATCCATCGAGTCTAATTACAGAGCATCTAGTAGGGGTGACACAGAGGGCAAAAATTTTGTCCCTGTTTATAAAACCAAAACAGTATTGGACCTAGTCCAGCAAATGTTCACATATATGTTTAACTTCACTCATTTCAGTCCCACTGAAGTTCATGCATCCACTCATGGATTAAAAGATAAGCACCCACAAGTCTTGCTCGGTAAGCTGCTGAGGCAACGTACAAACCTAAGATTCATTTCCAGGAACAACTTTTTGGAGATAGATACTCTTGTTATGATGAAAGCATTTTAAAGAACAATAGAGGAAAATATGGCAAATCATTTTCTATCCCCTTAAGATCCATTTAAAATACTTTTTCAATTTATTTTTTTTTAACAAATACAGAACTGACAGGATTCTGACTTTTTTTTGTATGTGTTGCTCAACAGAATTGACCTAGAAAAACAGCAATCTTCAGAACATGATTTATTGTGTACGTGTTGTGAACTGGTTTCTACAGATACTAATAGAGTTGCTTGCTTTCTGAGTGCTTGGCCCTTAAATCAATTCCTCTCCTCAGTCTCAGTGATGTTTCCAGCTTGCATGGGCATTTCTCTTGTTTGCAGAAGGCGAGTTCCCTGCAGTCAGGACTCTTGTTAAACTGGGATGAAGCACTGCTAAATGCCATTCAGAACTGGGAGTGGGACAACAGGATGCAATGCTGTTCTGCACCATCACTCCAGGACAATGACAGATAATGAAACAAACATCCCTTGTTCTCAGAGCTTTGTAGAAACCACATGGAACAGCGAAGGCTTTGCTAGCAGGCACCTGGCTGCATTGCCCAGGTAAGGCAGAGCCAGCCCAGTGCAGCAGCAGCAAATACCCCAACGCTGCCCTCACCCCAGAACTGCAGTGCCCACAGCCTCCTGCCCCAGACAGATGGCCCCAGGGCCAAGGCATAGGCCAAGCTTGTTCTGAGCTGCAGGGAAAGTGCACGCTGCTTGTTCCAAGAGCGTCGGAACGCAAACTCCCCCAGACACTCCGGAAGGTTGTGCCTCTGTTAAGACACAGCGGTATTTCTCATTGAATCCTGAAGGAACACCAAGCAGCAGCTTACATTTTCCAGTTCTGAGGTTAGGCAACCTGTATGGGCTCCCAGAAAGGAGCTCTGGCTGTCCAGCACTTGCATAGGTATAAAACAACACACATGGGCAGCCTGTGCTTACCTACAGCACTCTGTGAGTATCTGCACCTCACTCCCCAAACTGGGTAAACATTTATCTAAATATACACAGACACACAAGGGATGAGAGAGGAGCTGGGAGCCACTGGCACCTTTGTACCGGTTGCAGCAGAGCTGTAAATTCCCAGGCAGTGATGAGTTCTCCTTCCTGACGAAGCCTGTCTCCCTTTCATCGATGGCCTCAGCTTAAAAATGATGAATTGAGGATGAGAGAATTCAAAGGCTAGTCACTGTGCTAGCTAGTTGTGGCATCCAAGTTTACTCCTGTGTCAATCCACCCCCTCCACAAGCATACAGATATGACTGATGAAACCTTGGAAACGGAGCCTTCCAACAAACCCAGGCATGTTTTTTAAGTGCACGAAACAGTTTGAATGTAGGTACCAGAAATCTTGCTGCTTTGTACTACAACATTTTCACTGCCATTTTGTTTCAGTGCAATGAACTTACAGCCCAGAGAAAAAAAAAAGAAAATCTTCGCAAAATTCTGCTTTGAGAAAAGGCATAAGGATTATCTTGAAAACTGCCCTTGTGCCCACTCTGTCCTATCAAAGACACTACTATGAAAAGGTATAAAAAGTTAACTCTTCTCTTCATAAATCCCATGCTCCAAACATTTCATACATAGTAACATTAGAGCTGCTAAACTGAGCTGGGCAGGGAGATGATACCAAGCAATGGTGCTTTCTGCTGCCACCTCATCATTGCCACTGGTTCATCCAAATGAAAGACTGGTTAACAGAAACTTCAGCCATCAGATCTGAAAGACTGCACCAAAACATACAGGCTGCAGAAGCACTGTCTGTGGCAAGTGGCCCTGATCCAGCATGAGTGCTTGATCCTGTTGTGGGAGGAGAAGTTCTCAAAGGGAAGAAGTGGAAAAAACAAGGAGTCCTTTAACTCTACTACAGGTATAAAGCCTCTTCTCTCCTGCTACCAGATCCCTGAAAAGGAGCAGCATGCAGAAGGGAGACCCAATAGAAGGGAAAGATGAACAGGCTGCATCTGTGCATGAAGAATTCTGAGTAGAGATCTCTCCCCACAGCCCCCACAATTTAAAAAAGGGCAAAAATAAAGCAAGGATCCTGGTATTTCTAGAAGAGTGATGAAACCCCCATTCTACAGGGAGTTGAATAATTCATAAATCTCCACCAACAGCTCCTATCTAGTTATTATGAAAGTAAATCTGGCTGACTCTGCAGAAGTCAGGAGTCAGTCAGGGCCTTTGACATCATCCAGCTGCTAAGGTTGTTTTTGAAGGTTTTCTTTATTAAAAAACACCTTGTAGCTGGGCAGAAGGACACAGCACGCAGGACTGCTTTTTGGCTGGCACATATCTGGGCTTCTAATTATTTGGCAGCTCAAAAGGCAAATGAACACTTTTCTAGCAAAATGAGCTTATTCCAAATAACTTGGTAGGTTGATGATCCAGTTGATGAAGCACTTTTTAAGATCTGGAAAAACTCTGAATAAATCACAGAAGAAAAATAATTTTCAAGAAGAAATAAATACAACTCAACTCCAGTTCCCTAGGATGAAGCTTGATTCTCAGTCTACTTCTACTTTATTTTTCCTGCCTTTTTATTCAAAGTTTCAAAAGCAGCCCCTACTCTTATTTATCTAGCTTTTTGCCTTAAATATTTCCACTGATGTTGCCAGGGCTTCCATCTCTCTCAGTATAATGTGTTGCATCCTGGCTGCTAACCTTGAGAACACCATGACATTCATTTCAGCTGTTGATGGTATTGCTTTCTGGAAGCAGACAATGAAAGTCACTGCTGAGCACAGCACTAAGTCTCAGGTGAACATGCTGCCCCCGTTACCCTTTCCGCTGGTCCAGACAGTAAAAGGGCACCTTCAGGTAATTTGAAGCTGTACAGCATATTACCCCCAACCACAGAAGGGTGGGTAGTCATGACATTTTATCTCAACCTGATTACTTGCAAAGAGGCTTGGTTTGGTTTCAGACTCACTATTTCAGCAATGAAACTGTAAAGATCGCATTAACAATCATCTTCAGTTCAGTTCCCTGGCTACTGCAGAGGCAAGTACCAAAGAATATAGGAGAATAGAAAAACCAAATTAAAAGATTTCAGGTTTTACCTCATCCTGCTGTGAATTTAGTAGCTGCAGCTTCATGTGTTTCATATAAGCCATAGTAATTGGCATGTTGTAATCAATCATACTGGTCACCAGAGTTGGAGGTTTACCATTATCTGCAACAAAAATATTTATTATGCGTGACATGTTAACTGTGGAGGCTACTTGAGCTTAATCTGCGAAGTCAGATAGTTATGTCATTTAGTTCTAACTTGGGCATTTTCAACCACTTGTAGGCTGTTCAGATCGAAGTCACCTGAAGAAAGATGAAAATCAAGTTCAAAGTTCAAACCCTGAAAAGTGATGAGGAGCTCCACCCTAAATGACTACAGCACATGCACCCTATCTATCCATTATGTTTAAGCCCCCATATAAATATTTCCATGCCAGAATAAATTATTTCATCCAGATAAAATCAGCTTTCTATTGAGAGTGCCTATGGTATTACACTCCATCCTTAAGTGAAAGCAGAAGATTCACTACCTTCCAACTTAAGTAAATGAGATGATCTGACTTATTGAACTGTTCCAGTCTACCAAATTTTTATGAACCTTCACTTAAGCTAGGAAAATATAAATGAGCATTAGGAATAAAATTACTTTACATCCCACTATTTGACACTAAAACTACCTTTATGATCCGCTCCATCTGGGTTTAAATGCATTCTTTTCTGGCACTCTGAGCAGCTCATTAGAAACCGTGTCACCG
The DNA here is from genome assembly GCA_025331215.1 of Actenoides lindsayi. NCBI lineage: Eukaryota > Metazoa > Chordata > Aves > Coraciiformes > Alcedinidae > Actenoides > Actenoides lindsayi. The sequence goes on along the minus strand of WTSP01013761.1, from coordinate 28,385 downwards.
CTTCTCTCGGTAGGAAGGCATAGGTCTCTGAGATCTGAAATGAATAACAAAATAGAGGTGTTATTATATAAGCTGATTGAATATGATTTAACAGAACTGATCATTACATTTCCAAATAAGGCATATTAATTTATAATGCCAGGAAGCACAATGAAAGCATGTTCTGCATGTTGTGTAGGACTTAAAGGAACATCTATCCCATCTGCCTACTTATCATCTAATGGCCAGTAACAGTCGATACTGAAGATAATGTTGAGGTTTGTTTTCTGTTTACAGGTTTTTTCAAATTCTTTTCAGCAAAAAGATTCATATATACCAGGAATCCCACTGAGGGATGGTTTTTGAAAGAGTTGAAAAGCCACCTTCTTATAACCAATACCAAAAAAAAAAGAAAGTGCTTGGCTTATGTGCTCAATTTTTATTGTAACAGATGCAGGACTGGGTGTATTAGGAGCAATGACAGTCTCCTTACTATCTTAACTTCATAACTGAATATTTTGTAAAAATATTCTTGGAAAGCTTGTGATTTAATACTATGGAGTAAATATTATTACAAACAGTTAAAGAATTTGGTAATCACTTGATTTTAAACACTGTTTTACCTGGAGATACACTGAAACAACAGATTCTGGTTGTTTCCTTGTTTCAACATTATCATTCTTTCCAAACACATACTCACAAACAGGCATCAGAGGGATTTTTTTTTTCTTTTTTGAAAGGGGAGAGAAGGAAGCAGTTACTGTGTTTTTAAAGATTGCATTCCCCCCACCCTCAAGGATGCATATGTCTTTAGAGGCATTTTGCCTTGCTGAAAAGGACCTGCCAAGCTGAAAACGAGCCAACAGCACACTCTCTGATCACAGATAAAGCACGTCTCATACTGGCTACATTAAGTGTATGGCCAGCAGGTCAAGAAAAGTTATTATCCCTCTCTACTCAGTGCTGGTAAGATAGTAGCTGGAATAATGTGCCCAGGTTGCCCCTCCCCAGTTGAAGCAGGCTGCTGAGAAGCAGAAGAGGGGTCTGTGGCAGGCCACCACTGCAGCTGGAACCTAAAGAGAATTTTCAAGGAAATTTTGAGGGAGCTGGATTTATTTCATGTAGGTTATGAGGCAGAGTGAGATCTAATTGCAGCCCACCAGTGCCTGAAGTGGAGTTAAAAACTAGAGAAACTCTTCAGAAGGTATAACCAGGGACAACAGCCACTAACTGTGGCTTGGGATGTTCAAATCAGACATCATGAGAAACTTCTTCACTAAGAGGCCAGTGCATTGGAGCAGCTTTACCAGATGGGTGGAAGAATCTGCAAACGTCTGTACTTTCAAGACATTACAAGGCAAAGCCATGGCTCTTCTGTGAGACGATACATCTACTGATGTAGATATACACTGAACAGTGCAAGTGTTGCAAGGCACCTCTAGCCTTTCTTTTCCCAATCAAGGCGGTTGCCTTGCAGTGGAGATAATCCTTAATGAAAGACAAAGTCCCATCAAGAGAGATTAGAAGAGTCAACTGGTATCTGCTTGGTGTAAAATCAGAGCAGGATTTGATTTCCTGTAAAGCAGTATGTTGATGCAAGGCTCCCTAGGAAGTGCAGAAGGATGGAGGTCTGTGAAAGTGTGGTATAGAAAGAACAAGATAACTTTCTTTACCTGCACATAAATGGGATTCCATACTGTGCAAATCACTTGTGCTCCTCACAAGGGTGCTCAGAGGAGGAGGAATGGCCAGTTTTAACTCTCTTACACTCTTCCCTTTGGCTTATCACCTACTTAACCTGTACAATTCCTAAAACTCCATGGACCAAATTTATCAGTGATAGTACTTTGGAAAAAAAGGTGGAGTTTAAATTAGTGGTTGTTGCTGTAACATAAATCATGAAAATACATGGAAATGATGCACTGTAAAATAAGAATGCAAATTACAACATCCTGTTTATGATACTGTTGTTTAGGTTGTTTATTGTTGTTGTTTTCTTATATAACAGAAACCTTATTTTGGGGGGGAGGATGGGATTAGTATAAAAGCAAAACATATTCTGTGATGAAAATTGGCAAAGTTTTTCTCAGGGGCTGAAGCAATTTATCTGAAAATGAAGGCACTAAATGAAGCCACTTTTGAATGGGAAATCCTACCAAAAAACAATATTTTCAGATTATTTTTCCTGGGTTTTATACCACAGAACAGATGCTTGTTTACCTTTCAAAATATGAAAACATTGCTTATAGTCATGGTTTATGGAATCTAAAAAAAGAACTTAAAATCAGCTAGAATTTATCATTAGGAAAACTGGTAAGTGCACATATGCAGCAACCTCTCCCTCATAACATTTAACACATTTAGCACTGTATTGAAATTAATGGAGCTTACCCATGGATTCGTTAGTTGCCTGCATTTGGTAGGAATGCTCCATTTATTTTAATCAAGCATCTCTGTCAAAATTCCAGTTCTGCTCAAACAAGATGAAAATCCTCCATGGAAAGCAAGTGAGCTAAGGCCCAGATTTGATAGGTATGCTCCACTGACTATAAGGGAACCGGGTTTTATAACTAAATTTGTCCACACAACAGATGCTTGTGTCTCCAACCTCCCACTGCAACACAGTTTTAAGGATGCCCTTCCCTAAATAACACCAGTTTTCACCAACTTCCTCCTCTGTTTACTTTGTAATTTGAATCAATCACTTACATTCCAAGACTCCAGTCTGTATAAATTGGCATGACACAATAGGTAGGACGTATAAAGAGATACGTAGAGGACATAACCCACAGCTTTCCTTACTCTTGCTGCTTGAATAGATACAAAGAGCCCTTTCCAATTTTCAACACCAGAAAGCTTACAGGGCCCCCCGCCGCTCCAAACCTCACATCCCCAGCAGTGCAGGCTCCTGTTTGGTTTCCCCATAAAAGAAGGGCACATCTACTGTATAAGATGGAGATTGTTTCTTGGTAGCTCTGGCCCTGCTCCGAACCAGCTGGCTTAGCACCAGCTGTAGCTGGGAAGCTCTCTAACTGAATTAGCACAAGGTCGAACAGAAAATCCAGTATTTCACCCCTCAATAAGAGTGCTTGTGCACAAGGTTGGGCCGATGTCGTTCATGAAGCTGGCTTGCATCTGAGTATTTCAGAACACAACCTGGAGGCCTATGACACTTGCTAAGCAACTGTACAGAAATACCTTAGTCAGTGGTCTGACTTCATCACAAAAAAATTGTTTCTGTCCTCTGTTCTATCCAAAAGAAAGCAATAATGACTCAGTCCTCACTGATGCTGTATATTCCCACTGCCTTCAGTGGCCCTGCTCCTAGAGCTCCTCTCAAGGCCGTTAGCTAACAAAAAAATATAAACAGAACAGCTCATTCAGTGCTGTGCTGCAGTAAGAGAATACTGTTCTATAGCAATTGCTCCAGAAAACCCTGCAAACACACACACTTCTACATTGTAAGAAAAAATAAAGCCAGAAAAGTGAACTGAAGTGTGGGATATTGCATTATTTACATCCACACAGTGACAAAGCAGACCGAGATGTTTTGGGGACGACATAGAAGAAACTACTCATGCAGATGCCTGTACCAGTCGAAGAACAATCAGTGCTCATTTACCATATTGATAAAATTACTTGGACTGCTTTAAAAAAAAATCATAAGTATGTTGGGTTTTTTTAAAATATGAAACTTTAGAAGTATCTTTAGGGGATTCCTTATTCTTACTGGAATATCTATTAGTTTATCTTCCCTTGCTTGTAGAAACATGTTACCTTGTATCTGGCTGTATTCTGTATGACAGACAAACCAGGAAATAAGCAGATTCTAGCAGGCTGGTGTTTAGGTACTGTGTAGGAAGTACAGCTCTTACAGCTGAACGCTTTTTTACATTTTAAAGGGAAAAAACTATACAAAAAAGAAACTAGACATCTGGAGTATATAAGCAAAGAGTATGAAAATCATGCAGGGTTTGTTTTAGCTTCAGAAGTTACAGGATAAATCAAACATTTCTTAACAATACAGTCCACACACACCTACACATATTTCATTTTAACTCTGAACTCAGAGGAAAATAAAGAGTTTACTTCAGTGGCTTCAGTCAAAACTTTCATGATCTTATTTCACCAGTGACAAAACACCTATGACAGAATAGATTTTGCCATGTACTAACCGATCCAAAACATCACCCAACAATGAAAGCCTTCTAGACCTATAACTGACCTACATGCTGTTTACTGGATCCCTTGAAAAGCTCAACGACTACAAGGCAAGTAATCCAGTACCTGAGAGTGTAATCTGATTTACGCTGGAGCTAAGTGATGCATGCCCTAATTGTCTATGATAAGTGTATTGCATTCCTACTGCACCACTGCAGGCACAGAAAACGGGCAGATTCTTCTTGACGCTCTCCAATATTCAGATGATTTCAGTGCAGGATGTTGTGATGATGTAGCCTTCAGAGCTTATTTGGAAAACTAACAAGCTTTAAACTGAAAGGCAGATTTTAGGACACATATGGCAGAGCAGGAAAGACAAGTGTGAGGAGAGGGAGTGAAATTTTGCAAGTGAACCTATTAACCCCTAAAGGATTAATATGGAGGATGTATGTGTAGTCTGGAACATACAATGTGTCAGAATAGAGATTTTTTTGTTGTTGTTGCTGTATGTGTGTATTTTTTTAATTAAGGAGGGTGGGGGGGGGAAGATGATCCAAAGAAGACTTCCAAAAGGAGAGAGAGAGAGACAAGGAGAAAGAGTGAAGATGCTAATCTGTCCTGGGCCCACAGCCATCAAACCAGGTGGCAGAAATGGGTTTCTTGATGACAGGAGGGCAAGCCACCCAAGGAAAGTCCTCTCTTTTCCTCAGCAAGAGGTCAGAATAGAAGGCTGACATAGGAAAGCAGATCTATTACTGCTGTGAGTTTTATCAAGAGCTTGCTACCCTGCTATACTGGGGAAAATGCTGTTCCCTCTCATGCTAAACTTGCACTTCACAGCTCCCTTCTCTTCCCTCCCCACGCAGCAGAAGCCTCTTTCTGTGAGGGAAGCGATGGGGAACACCTGCTAGTGGGACCACTGCCAGGACACTCAACACTTGCCCTTTGCAAAGGAAGAACAAGTCCATAGAGTAGAAGTACACAGGGCTGAGCTGTTTTGCTGTGCACACACAAACAGCGGGGATGGAGGGATTTAAGCATGTTAAGACCCTGCACAAACCTCGTATTCTTCCACTTCCCCAGGGACAAACTCTGCCCTGGACAGAAACCAGCCAGGCCACAAACCTGCTGTAACCCTGTATGATCAGGGAAGTTGTGCTGGAAGGAGATGATGTTATTTCACAGTGCAACCTGTCAAAGAAGTTCTTCCCCGAGGAAAACACATTTGCTGTGATGTTCAGAGGGGACTTGTAGGCAGATTCCTGTTTTGGGAGGGGAAAAGAGTCGTGCCACGTTTCACAGCTTGAGGGAGGTTTTTCTTAGGATGGCAGGAAAGAGGGAGGTTACTCAACAGCCTGGTCCCAAACCAATAAACATTTATTACTGCGATGGCTGGATGAAGCACAGGACCCCAGGTATTGCCCCACACCTAACAGACTCCTGTTATGCCTCAGATGTTACATATTTATGCACTGCCTGTCTGATCAGAGTCTTGCCTCGAGCTACTTTCCCTTGACACATCAATATCTCCCCCACGTTTTACAAGCCTGCTTCTCTTCCAGCTCATCAGCCCAGCGCTCTTTTTTCATTCATGGGTTGGGAGTTTTATTAACTGACCCATTTCTCCTCCTCAGACATCTCAACCCTCGCTCACAACTCCAGTTCACCGCCGTAACGTTTCGAGGCTTTGCGCAGCGGCTGCGCAGGCTCAGCAAGGCAGATATTGGATCATCCTTCACGGGCATTCGAGTAGAATACGCACACAGAATTTAAGGTGCTTAAGGTGGCTATGAGACTTACACAAAGACTTCTCAGGTAGATGACACACTTAGTAATGGGAAACTTTGTCCAGATGTAACGTAAAAAGGTGAGGGATTTACTGTCCCTCAGTATGAAAATCCCTCAGATGAAAATCTAACATCTTTTTTAAGAATATTAAAGAAAGTAAGGAAAATAAACTCTACTCTGAAATGCAGAGCTTGGTCACTAAATCTGGCCTACCTGTACCCATAGCTTGGCCTGAGAGGAGGCAGAGGTGTTTTCCATCTTCAGTCTCGTCACAGACCATTTGAGTTGCTTGAAAAATACACTAAGGCTATTTTTTTTTCCTGGTTTACACTGAATCACAAAGAGTTGTCCTAACAGCTTGAGCCTGTTGCATTATACTGCTACTAGAGCCACAACTTTTCCCAGTTACTCCCACCTCCGATACATCCCTCAGCACTTGAATTTAAATTCTAGATACAGCTGAATTTAAGTTTAAATTGAGAAATGCAGCTCTACAAAGGCACAGGAAGCCCGCTAGGCACTTGTTGCACATCTTTCGCAATAATCCAGACAGGTTCTTTTCCTGAACACTTCTTTCCTGTGCATCCCTGTCTCCACTTTGACACCACATTTCTCCTTTCAAGGTGGGATGCCTATAGGAAAATAAGTCCTTTAAGACAGATAATGAAAAGTACTATCTCAAAGCAATGCAGTTCTGTTTGGGAAGCAGTGCTTTCCTTGGCACCAAGCAACATGCTCTTTTCAGCTTCCTAGTTACCTGTGCCCCTGCTGAGCAACAAGACTCGGCTGGGTCTTGTGTCACATATCCTGACTTGTGAGGGAATTATCTCCCAGATCGAGGCCATCAACATTTTCCCTGTTTGTAAACTTCCCTGGGAACAGGGGAACTCAAAAAACCTAGTAAACATCATATTAGGTATTCCTTCAGCCTGGCATACTCCAGGTATGATTTAACATTCTTGGTTCCATTTTAGAGAGAGAGAGACAGACAGACAGGCCAGGTCTTTATTGCTGGTGCAGATCTACCTACAGTTAAGCTGGCACAAACACAGCCCATCAGTCTTATATTGCATACAAGTCCGACACCTGCAATGAGCACAAAACCTGTCAGGTTTTGTGCTGGGAAGCTCATGTTTTCTTCTGTATTTTCAAGGTTACTCTCCCACATCATCCACACAGACTTTGTACAATTCCATTCTCATTTGTTAGTGTGCAGAGAAGAAGTAAACAGGACCTTATTCTAAACTTAAATATTGAAGCACAGATGCTTTCCTAATTAATCCATAGGGTTTGTGCCAAGCAATCATAAAGTTTGAGTTTGGTACCTTGCTGCCCCAATTAAAATATAAAGGCTCCTTTCCAATACACTGCTCTTTTAGAGGTACCAAGCACCACATCCTATTTATCTTCCTGTGCAGCACCACTGTAGGAAGTCCCACAGCAAGTAATCAGTTGTAAAAATTGCCGTTTCTTTCTACACAGTTAACATAAATTCATGCAGATTACAGACTCACTGAGTTTGTAAACTGTTGAGAACAACCTTTCAGAGAAACATACTGATGTATTTCAGCACTCCAGCATCTGCGGTGACCCTATAAAAAATTTAATGGGCTCTACCTATTCCAAATATGTTATTCTATATCAATACAAACAGTAGTTAATTAAGTCACTTTTGACAGTTTCATTACCATTCTAATCATGCTTGAGTGCTATTCAAAATTTGGAGTGAAGCAGGTTCACTATGAAAAAATACAGACTCACACATATAAGCAAATTAATTACTTGAAATTAATACATCATGATTCTTGAGACTGTGCTATGAATTTTTTAGAAACAGTCAGGTACTGAGAATCCATGACAATATTTATGAACTGCACAAGTTTAGTAATTTTGTACCAAAATTGTGGTGGTTTTCTCCCCATTGTTTCTTTGTTAAAATGCTTCAGTTATCCAGTCAGAGAGCAGCAGCAATGTGATCATCACATGCCAGGAATTATGAATAACAAATAGCAGTTGTAGCATACAGTTTGTGAACCGTCCTTCCTGTAAAAATTCTTCACTCATACGATTTGGTGAGTACTTATGCATGATAAAAACATTCACAGATCTCAAGGATGATTCACTTTTGACATGTGAATAAAGAAACAAGACTAAATTAATCTTGTTCCCAGTTCACTTAATAAAATTAAACCCCGACAAAGTACTTCAGTTTGATTTATAAAGCTTTTAGGGTATAATGTTTTGTGAGACAGGTACCTAAGATACCACCTCTTTCCTCCTGCAATGCCACAGAGGAGCCAGATACTGCGTGGCTTGCTGGAAGAGATCGATGCTACAGCTCCTCATTTCTAGTGAAGGCATTTTCATGGCCAGGTCCAGTAAAGGCATATGCATTTCCTCAGTTGGTCTGGTAGACTTTGAGGCCTGTTTACTTCACCTAATTCTCATGTCAGGATAGAAAGCCATAGTTGATAGCTTGTTCTGGAGTCTTTTTTCCTTTTTTAAATCTATGGAAGTCTTTAAAAATTATATATGTGAATGCAGTCCTTGGGAAATAGAACTCAATGCCCTTAATAAATTAATATGCGATGAAATGAATGCATAAATATTGCAGGCTCTGGTAAAGACACAAACTTACATCTGAGCATCCTTATCCTCTGCTCATAACGACGTAATAAGCTCAGGTCTCAATTGCAATAAAAGTTGACATCAAATGAAACTATTGCGTAGGCTACTGAAGCTGCACAAACAGCTCTCCTCACAGAAGACAGACCAGTTGTCTTTCATGGTGTTCACAAGAAATAAATTTCTTATCTGGCCTGGAATCATGGCTGTCTTACGGTAGTAAATATTATACTTGGCATGCATTTTTAGGATGATGACTTGAAGTATTGTATTTATAGTTGGCAGTGTTCCTCATACGTGTATATTATTCTACAAAGCTTGTGACCTATACCTCTGAACAGCTTGCTGAATTAAAACAGAAAGAGAAAGGACAATAAAAACATTACTTTCCTATGCTTTCTAAGAGAGAAGACGAAGTATCAAAATGGCTGAGGTATCAGATGGAAATTAATTTAGACAGTTTGTGTTTGTTCACCCTTAAATAACACTTCAAGCCTTACAAAAGCACACCCAAATGACTGATGTCTTCCTTCATATATCTATCTTAAGGTCAATACCGCTGGGAACAAATTATAAGAAATTTTGCCAAGAGCTTATCCAACAATAAACCGCCTGAAATAGCCTATAAATAAAATATCTGTGAAGGGATTCCCAGATACATGGTAAAGATTGTTATATACTTGAAAAAACCAGTAATGGAAACATAGCTATTTCTTACGGCTAACGCTGAAGATGTGGGTATCAGAAACCCAGATTTCCCCCACGTTTTGGTGTCCTCTGACAAAAACCAGCTGACATGACTGCAGGTTATTCTTCAGGTGAAGAAGACTGTGTTGAGGGTGAGAGGCCCTGCGCACAGCCCCCCACCAGCCTTGTCCTGCTGGGACCACGGGGAGAGGTGGTTTGGGTGCATCCTGGCAGGGGCTACAGAATGGGCCCTGGCTGGGAGCCCCTGCCCTGGGGGAGCCCCTGGTGCTTCCACAGCTGGAAACAGCTGGGCAGGTGGATCAGGCTCAGGCTGGCACTAGCACAGCCCTCCATGTAGAAGTCTGGCCATCCAAATCCAGGCAAGCACATCTATTTTAAGCACCTTGGGAAAGTGCAGTAAATTAGTTCTCTGTAAGAGAATAAAGTGGTGTATTTGTGCCACTAACCACAAAAGCTATTTAGAGCTGTTTTAAGGCAGTGGCTGAGCTGGTTAGGTCAAGCAACAACATGCAATTAAAAATCTTAGCAATAATAATTTCTCTCTTCTCAGCTGGTTTACGCAGGTGTGAGAGCTGCCCTCTCAATAATTCTCTCATTGTACCTCGTAGCTTTCCAACCTTTGGAATTTAGAATATTTACAAGTTTTCATACCATTAAACCATTAAGTATACTTAGTCTGCAGCAATAAACTACAAGGCAACTTAATTCATACGCTGAAGTACAGCACCTCATTTAGCAAAGTTGTGGCAATACCTTCTAAGTCTTCTTTAAGACTTCATCCATTTAATAATAATTAATACAGAGCTGTCAAACCACCATAGAAAGATTAAATTCTCTGCTTGTACCATTGAGAAAAACCTCTACTGAAGTCAATGGATATGGCCCTTATTACACAGAAAATGTGATTTCTAAACTGTATGTTTTCATACATTATTGAAAAATCTCTAAAAGGTGAGGGTTGCAGAACTAATCCCGTTGGAAAAAGCTGTGTGCCATGTGACAGCCCAAATAATTCCCGCTTTTAGAGACTGATGTTCACTTTTAGTTGTTTGTTACTTTTTGGTTTTACTTACTGCTTTATACGTTCTCTTTTGTCCAGCATGTTTTCTGATTTGTTCTCCATTAGGCCCAGTTTCAACATGCATGGAATAAATAATGTCAAAGAAATCTTCTACGACGGCTACCCGCCGTAAAGACAGCTTCTCATCTACACCTACTCCATCCTGAAAAGACAAAAAAAAAAAAAAAAAAGAGAAAAGAAAAAGTAAGGAGGACAACACGAAGACATAAATTATGTTAATCATGGGACACATTCTCCTTTTTTAGCAGGGAGTTAAAGACCTTTCCACTGAGATCTGACGGTCACCCACCCTGTGAATGACAGAAACAGTACTGTAGGAAAGCTGTATGATGAGAAGGATTGTATGGACCCTTCCAAACAGTCCATTTTGCCAAGCCAGGGCATTTGGTCTCTTGATAGAAAGTGATCTTTCACTCTATTATTTAAAAAGAAACAAAATAAAAACCGTTTGTGCTTCTTTCTCCAAATGCACAAAGAAGACTCAAAGGCAGAAGCAGAGCCCAACGCGTGGCACAGAAATGCATTATGCGGCTGTTAATAAGAACGCAATGGCTCTCTTATCCTCTCCCTCCCCTCCCAGTAAAGCTGTACCTAGCACTTCATAAAGGTACTTAATAAAAGGTTTTAATTCACTGGTGTCAGAGCTGACTGTAATTACGAATACAAAGGAAGTTGTTGCAAACAATTTACACCCGAAAAACCTGCCTCAAAATACACGTGCATGAAGACATGGTACAATATGAGGGGGGGAAAAGGATGTTATTTAAAATTTGTGATCTTTGCACACAGCTGTCTAGTTGGAACAAGTGACAGAAAAGTGAGGACACCTACCATCTGATTTTCAAAAGTGATAGTGCCATGATAGCTAAAGGCTTCTGAACAGAAACAGTCCCCAATGTCTGAAATTCATCAGTGCAGTTCTGTTTCCACCTTTGAAACAGGACCATTCACCTGAGGGGTTTCTTTATGTCTATGGATTCAGTTCTAGTGAAGGAGCAGGACCTGGGACCCTTGGTTTTCCTGAGCAGGCCTTTATCAAGTGGGCTGTGTTTTGCAATACAATATATGAAGAATAAACTAAGAATGGCCAATTCACTTGTACTCCAACACAGCATGTGAATATAGACCTCATTAAGGCAGCAGTGTCACCTAACCTTCAATGTGTATTCTAAGCAGCGAGAGCTCTCCAAACTTAACACATCTGATAATATCATTACTGCTGCTGTAATTCACGCCACAACAAAACTGATTTATGTTGACCCTTCTGTGACAAAACACATGCAATTATTGCTGCTGTGACCAAATAAAGACAGAAGATGAGAAATGAAAAGGCAATAATTATCTATGACTCCCAGCTGACACCCCGCTGCTCATAACTTCTTGCTAACCCATTCCAATAAGTATACTGATGGGGACAAACATGATATATTTTTCTCACTCTCCCTATTTTTATTCCAGCCCACTTACTTTTATTTTTCATAGAGTTCATGGAAAGAACCCAAATAATCCCAGTGGCTCCAAAGAAACCCTCAGGGTGACACAGAGGAGCTCTGACACATTCCCAGTAGTGATGGAGGAAATGTCAGTGCCTTTATAGCCTAACTTTCTAAATGTGAATGACTCCAAATAATACCGGGTTAGGAGGTGTTTTGATAAGTTTTGTCCTGTCCCGCTCCAGTATGCCCAGCCTTCTTCAGAGAGGTCCCTGCCCAAAGCTCCACGGTCTCGTCCATCTGCACAGCAGATTGAGCCCTTTATCCCCAGGAGACAGGCGGAGCAGAGCAGAACTCCACACATGCATGAAGAGAGGACTGCCATACTCCTGATGGAAGGAACTGCTGAGGATTCAGCATGGAAGATGAGGAATTTCCAGTGCAGTCTCCAAGACAGGTTAAAGCCTCAGAGACACTGGTTGGGAACAATTGCTCTGAGAAGGCAGCAAGGCTCCCATCCCATGAACAGTCCCTAAAACTTCACTAACCACCAGATCAAAAATTCTGTGGCATCATGACAGGTTCTGGTATCAGCATCATTAAGAATTTGCTTGACATTGCCCATTATTTTAAAAAAAAAAAAAGTTCTAGATGGGTACAACACAGAATCCAGATCTTTGCAGCTTTAATCTTTAGGAGAATTCACACGTGAGCTCTGTAGGGGTCCCTGTCTTCAATCATTATTTTCTCACCACCCCAACGGCCCAGTGGGATCCCTAATGATTTCAAACACTCTTGTGATGACGACAGTGTTATCTCACGCCGCTCTCCGAACACTCAGAAGTTTATAGTGTTGATTAACTGATAAAGACTTAATCTGTTTATTACTAATGAGTTTTGTTTTAAGAAGTTTCCTACGGGGGAGCTCTCTTTTTTAATTAAAGAGAAATGCATTACAACAATATTCATTTAAAACCTGAGATGCCACCTCAGCAGAGCTGACACATGCGAACGTTAGGAACACATTCAAAGAAAAAACTCAAAACCAAAACTCACTTTGGTGCTTTTGGTGGCCATAATGAGCAGTGCTCTTTCTTGCTGGTCCTCCCACCTCCCTTCCCAGACCCTGATACCCAAGGTAGGTAGGCATGGTGTGGGTGTGCTCTTGAAGCTGCATTTCTTTATCCAGCTGAATAAGACAGGAAGCGTTGATACTACTTCTAAAATTGCAAGGAAGTAAAATCTGCACAAATTCTCTGTCATGCCTCCTAATTGAAGTGCCAGAAAATGAACGCAAACTTTCCAAACCTTGTCAGTCAAAAAGAGTAGGACAAAAATGGTTTACACAGAGAGGAAGCTGCTTCGGGGGAAGACAGTACTATAACTTATCATCTGTACTCGTAACTTCATCATAACTTTGGGGCTGGACATGACTAAGTCAGGCTTCATTCTGCTTGGTGCTGTACAAGGCAATACAGTAGACTTTGTTTCAGAAAGGCTGCAATGCTGCAGAAGGGGCTGATTTGCTATAAGTAAGCTATTCAGTCCATCCAACAACATGAAGTGCTCTGCAGAGACATGAGCCTTAGCTGCAGCAGCAATACACCAGGACACTAACCTGAATAAGCGAGCTACTTACTGAGATTTCTGATAACCCAGTACTGACATCCCAATAAGCAAGAAGCTGGGCGAATGAGACAACCTCAAATCTCCTCTGAAACCATGAAGTCTCTGAAGTGGGTGCGGTTGTATCAGGCTTTCCTGCCACATGCCATTACACTCCACTTTTATCCTGAAATTGCTGTTTGATAACAGCGTTAACAAAGCAGCTCTACTTTACAAGCTGGCTTTGGGTAAAAATTTTCACAGTGCCAAAGGGAACATTTTCTTAGCCTCAACTAAGGCTAAAAGGAGACAAATGAGGGGATACATGATAATGCGATTCAGATATCTCAAAGGCTATGAAATGTCCACAAGGGACAGGACGAGTAATAGGCTTAAACCACAGCATGGGAGATTTACATTAGACACTAGGAAAAACTTACTATTGATGTGCATAGTCCAGTATAGTTTGCCTGGGGAGGCTGTGGGATCTCTGCCACAGGAGGATTTTGAGACCAGGTTCAACAAATATGTCAGGGATAGTTTGAGTAAATCCTGTCTTGGATAGACTAGATATTAATTGAGTTCCTTGTTGATAACTCTTATGACTGGGGAGCTTAAAGACCACTTTCAAGTGACTTGGGTACTAACAACTCTGGAATAGCAAGGAGGATATTTATATATCACTGATGTATTTTTAGGACTTTCATTCATTATGGCAAGATTCCAAGCCCTACTTTCAAAAATGATTCTGGAACAGAAGCCTCACTGAATGCTTCACTTCAAAAATTGGACTTAGACTCTGAAATCTTTCAGGCCAAGTTTCATCCCCCTTGTTCTGGCCATCACAGAAGTACACCCTCATCCTAAACCAGTTCTCTTCGATTCCTCTCCAGCCAACAGCACAAGAGGCACTGCCAAGATACAATTCATCCTTACAACTGCTCAAATGGTTTCAATCTCTCCCAGTGAGAAATCACTTAAGTTTACTCTTTGCCTTGCAGGGTTTCCTGTTTACTCTTGGTTTTATGTTTATTCAATGCTCTTCCTATGTTCTTAGGATACAAATAAATAGATATTTCTTTTTGTTTTCAGCCCTACAAATTCCATTTGCACTCTGAGACTGAAGTTGTTTCTTTGTTTGTTTTTAGATATCTACACAAAGAATGAATTTCTGGACCGAAGTGACATTTCCAGAGAGTTGTGCAGCTCTCAGAATGTGCTGCGGATCCCTTTGAACAGGGATGCTCGAGGGGAGAGTCGCTCTCTTTTATTGAGGTGGAACCCACAAGGCTACTGGGAATAAAGAAAGGAAACAAAGTTGGCCAGTGAAGTGAGCAGATAGAACTCTTAGTCAAGAGAGCAAAAATATCTATTAAATGAAAGGCTGTCATTTTTACAGTTACTTTGAAGAGAGGGAAAAAACGTAATATAAGCCTTCAAAAATAAAGCCACTGAAACAAAACTGCTCACAATTCCTTGCTTGAGAAAACCTGCACCATCTCATGTTGAAATTTCAGGGGGGAAATAGGTCTTACAAAACACCCTCTTGATTCATGAATTAATATAATTACCAGCACCTTTACAGTGTTTGAAAAATATTCCTATAAACATATGATAGACTAAAACAGAAAGTAAAAGTAAAGGCTTGGTTGGTGGTTTTATAGAAAAAAAACACTAGGTCTAGGTTCAGGTCTATAAAAAACTGTGTTGTAAAATCATCAGAAGCATCTACAAAACATAAGGAGTAGATGGAAGTAACAGTCAACCTCGATATTCCATAAAATAACATAAATCAAGGAGAAATGTACGACTGCTTTCAATGCAGAAATACGATGCACATCTCTTTTTTTCCTATCTATAACCAGTTCAGATGCCAGCAGAACTAAAGCACATTTGTGTCACCACACCTCTGCTGACTAGCACGGCCTTTTGCAGTCTTGAAGATGCATTTCCACGGGGTAGGAAGCAAAGCCTCTAGCTGACTGTGCTCTGAACAAACAATATCCTTACCAAAAGTTTAGCACATAAAGCCCAGAGGTGTTAACTGACACACCATGAGCTCCTGAAGTGACTCTATGGAGGTGTTTTACTCCCTTTGGATTCAACAGTGAAAAGTTTGGCACTGTAACTGTTAGGAGGAACCAGTGGCAGTTTATGTCTAACATGAGCCTTACACACTTATCTGCGGAAATGAGTTTAAATAAATGATCAGACATGAAAAGCCCATTATACATTATTTCCTTTATCTACTTGTTCAGTAACTGTAAAAATAATATTTAAAAAGAGACAATATTTAAAAGGAGACGTTAAAAATGTCTCTTACTCCCACAGAAACAAACAAATCTAGTTTCATCAGCACACCGATTTGAGTCCCCAGGTTATTAGTACATCCATTTGAATATCTAATTCCTCTCAGCACAATATAAATCTACAGCAGATCAAGAGTCATTAGTATTTGATAGCTATTTTTAAACAGCCTAAAAATAAATACATTGATAATTTCTATACAGTTCCTAATGGCAAGTGTCCATAACAGCAAAAGGGGAATTATTATTTGAAATTTATAGTTTCTGCTATTCATTATATGCTCTGAACAGCAAATCTCATATTTTACCAGCAGATGGAGACAAGAAAAATCAGAGTTACATTAAGGCAGATACACACCAGAACAATTTCCAGCTGACAAATGCTTTCTCCAGAACCTTTAGAGCAAGAAACCCTGCAAAGACTAAACCAATAAGCTAGGATATAGCAGCAGTGAGTCAAACTGCTTCTGGAAACAGATCATGAAAATAAAGTGAAGCAAAATGGCAAATTAATATGCCATTTGAGATGAGAGACTAAAACTAAACAACAGACACAAAGCTTTGGGATGTTATAAAAGCTGTAGGTGAGAAAAAGTCCTCTAACTGCCTTGATAGGAGAGCCCAAGAGACCAAAAAACCAGCAAGAGACCAAATCAACACCAATCAGATAGATAGATACTAGATACCAGAGATAGATACAACACTAGAGATAATGGGTTGTGAAATCCACCTTGTGAAACCTTTTTTTCCCCAAAGTGTAATAAAATGGGCCTGGAGATTATTTCATGATAGACAAGGTACCTTCAAAGGTAACTTCAGGGGCCCCTTTGGCAAACACAGGATAATAACCTGGCCAGCTGTCTCTGAAATAAATAATTAAAGCTCTTTCCATATTGGAGAAGGGCAGAAACTTTTCTTTTTAAACTTCCTGCAGAAATGTGGATAGATAGGCAGATCTGTCATCAGTTTCAGAGCTTTGACATGAAACATGGGACATGTCTACTGACTGGTGGGTCTCCTATGGAAAACAAGCATGGACATGGGAAGCAAGAGGCAATTTCAAAAAGTCACCCCAAGATCAATCGCACGCAGAGAGCTGAAGGAATGGCAGAGAAGACCCCAGTGAGGAATAAAGGACAGGCAGACCCCTGGCTGCAGCTCACTCTTCATATTTAAGAGCTATTCCTTAACTGAGGTCTGAATACTCTTTTCCATCAGCACATTAACACCTGTGGGGTTTTTTTCCATAGGTGTTTCAATATTTACACCACCATTCTGAACTAAAATGGATCACAGGACAGGCCACATTTTACTCTCTGTGAAGTCTGTTGCTGCAGGCCAACCAAAGCCCAGGAGCTGTACCTCTGTAAGCAGGCAGAGCCCCACATGAGCAGCAGATCTGTAGAGCAAAGTGGCTGATGCCAAGGAGCTGTTTCCACACCACACGTATTTCAGGCGAGCTCTGACCTGGTCCCCTGCACTGGACACCCACTTCTGGCAGCAACCCAGTAAGTGCACACCTGGAATAAATGCCAGTTTTCCTTCAAATAAAGGATTCTGGTTCATGCACTGAAAAAAAACCAGTGCAGTGACACCCAGCAAGCATGGTCAGGAGCTTTGTTTCAAAGGCACATTCATTCTCCAACTAAAATGCCAATGCAGATGCAGCTAAAGCTTCCTTAGTGAGACCACGAGGTCAGGTTTCTCACACAGGCACAATGTGGTTAACGTTAGCCAAACTGATGAGGAAGATACTGAAGTATCTAGCTCAGGGATACACGTGGCCCTGGCGTGACTGGGGAGAACAGAAAGAAGCTGAACAAACACTTATTCTGATGTGGAGACCGTGTTTGCAGCATTACTCCCTCTACCTGCCTCCCTCTCCACCAAATTCCTGCCTACTTAGACCGTTAAACAACAGATGATGCTTCCAACATTAGATGCAGTCTGATTACAGCTGGCCTGTTTTCCTTTTTTTGACAGGGAAAGCAAATTAATGCTGTATTCCATCTACAAAAGTATGTTGAGTTGGTATATTTAATACAGGAACAATTAACCCAGGCATTAAATACATCCCATTCAGTGAGAAGTACGGGGTAATTCCAACCGAACCAAAGCTAAGACTGGACAGAGAGAGAAGAAAAGCACATATAACCTGCGGGGAGATGGCAGTTTGCACTTCAAAGGTGAGCACTTGGGGTCAATTTCTAACAACAACCACAAAAATTAATTCATCAAATTGTAGGTCTTTTATTTAATGGAACTTAACTGTGATTTACCGATGGATTCTTCATTTTAAAAAATCACCTTGAAAATAATTTCTGATCTTGGACCATTGCAAAAAAGTTTGTTCAGAAGTCTAGATTTGAAAAGAAAAGCAGTAATTATTTCTTTTTTTTGATAGCCAGGTTGTATTATTTCCTGTTCCCTGAAGATCGTCTCTTTTCTAGTGAGTCAGTTTTCTATTAGAAATAATTAAGTTTTGACTTTGAAGTCTATTTTTTTAAAAAATACTTACTACAGTTATGGAAATATCTGGCACACTTCACTTGCCCACTTCAAACTTGCTGCTTGGTAAGAGGCTAAGGTAAAAAACCTCGCTAGGACACGAAGAACAACTGAACAGAGGAGGAGAGTAACAGAGCCAAATTTACCTGACGTCTTTGTTTAAGCTCCCAATCACAATCAGAGTTTTAATGCACTTATTACTTCTTGATGACTCATTAGAGGATTCATCTAGGTATGAGGAACTTCTACTAGAATTTTTCTGGAATTCTGTGAATTCTAAGAAATTGCAGTTTTTAAGCTTCAGAAACTGCAAAGACTTCAGTTCTACCATGAAACAGGATGAATTTGTGTGAAAACTCATCCCATTAAAGTAACATGTTATTCTTCTACTGAAAGTAAAACTGAACATAGAGGTAAGTATTAGGATAGCTATAAAATAAGATTACTCCTAACTAACAGACATCAAAAAAAAAGTTGAAAGAAGCAATTGTGAGGCTGGTGGTAATCTTTCCGTGTAGAGATTTCTGCAGTTGTTCAAAAAATTGTAAATACACCATCTGGTTAAGCAAAAAAACAGGATAATAATTCAGCGAAGGACAAGAGACCACGAAGTGTACAAATACTGAAATGACATTCCCTTTAAACACTTTTTCATGTCTTTCTACTCCTCATACATTTTATCTGACAATTATATCTGCCAAGCTGTAAACAGTGAGTCCCAGACTTGTCCAGAGAAGACTGCAATGCCAGGCTAAATGCTCAGCAGGGGAACTGCCTTTTCAGTCTCACGGGTAATCTGAAAGGGTCAGCTGCTCCTGGTGAGTACTGGGAAGGGACTTCAGCTCCCCACTCTGACAGCTCAGCACACGGAACAATCATTTCCGTGGAACTTTGTTTCTAAAAGTTACTAGCAATGGCAATGCAGACAAAACTTAGCTTTACCTTCATCTCAAAATAGTTGTTTGTATCTATATAGGACTGCCATGAGAATGAAGATTTGCTTTTCCCAGGTAAGGTTACCAGGATAAAACAACTAATTCTCTTCAAATATTTCTGGCTGTCAAGGATTTGAAAACGAATGAGAGAGAATCCTAGAGTGGACCTGTTTAGTAGGCTCTGGGTTTCTTTTTCCTAAATTGTTAATATCTGGTATTGTCATCAGTTCAGCAAAAAGAAACAGGAAAGCTACTAAATGTTAACTCTTCACGTTCCTGTCATGTTCCCAAACTTGCCAATCACACAGTTGTAGTTTGAAGTGTGCTGTACTGCACAGGTATTCAAGCACTAGGGCAATGCAATGTAGATCTATAATGCCACCTCTTTTCAGAATGATGAAATGCAACTACTGTACTCCAAAAACTAACCTAACACTAAAGTGAAGCTTAAATAATGAGAACTCATTACCCCAAAGTGCCACCTGTGAAATTAAATGTATATTTTTAAATTATATTCCAACTGCTCGTGAGCCTCTGAAGCAAGGGTGTTGTCAGAGGGAGCTTTTATAATAAATAGTGATATGCGAGTGCCACGAGTTACATACTGCAATCGGGTGCCAAGAAGATACCACACCACAGATCAACACAGCTCAGCAACAACACTTCAAAAATAAATAAATAAGTAAATAAATAAAAGTACTTGCTTCAAAATCCTAGTGAATTGGTAAAATACTTCAAAACAGCAGGGGAACTGAAAGATGGATCGGAGGACTGCTAATGGGATATAGTGTTTGTGCGTCTAGATCTCTAGGTCCAACTCCAGCAAGGGCTTTTATCTCTTAAAGTCACTTCCACCTTCCACCTGCTGCCTACTGCAAGGAATAGCCCTGGGGTGGCAGGGAGATGAAGTGAGCGACCTAATCTCTCCCATCCATGGTTCTGCAGCAGCTGTTCACTTGCTTATACAAAATGAGTTCACGGTCTCAGCACCGTTCCCAGCGGACAGCTGTCTCCATCACCAAAAACCACTGCTACAACAGACCATTAGGTGCCATTAATTGGTAACCTCATTAGCAACATCAGTAAAGACACTGGGGATCAGATTTTAAGCTGCACTGGTGCTGTACAGGCAGCTTATGGTAGAGACAGATGAGAAAACGTTAATGGCTTTGCATCACCCGACCAAAACCTTGGTGCCGATAGAGTCAAGGCGCTGGGTCAGGACCTGGCGGGCAAGGCAAAGTGCAGAATAATGACAACTGTCCCCAGCTCCAGTGCCAAACAGGACAGGAGTCTCCAGGGCACCCCATACCCCACGTATAGCCACAATGCCAATACACATACCATGCTGGAAGAAAGCCCTTGCAGGGAGCAAAGAGGTACTTCCACTACTAAACATTCCTGGAGTGCCTCTAGTGGAGGTCCCTCCAGACTTCCAGAAGGACGAAGGGGCAGGGATTACAAAGGGGCTTGCTGCAACTGCACAGGTAATGTCACCTGCCCAGGGATACAGGTCACTGGAGACCTGGAGGTCAGACTAGTACAAAACTGAATACGTGGGGCTGTGCTTGGCACATGGCCTTCTGCCTGCAGGAGGTTTTGGCAGCAGTGGTGGTGCAGCCCTGAGAACCTACCAACATCTGCAAAGGAGGAACTATAGGCAGAGTTAGGGGCTGTTCTCAGATGAAGCAACACAGTACCCAGAAGAATTAGGCAAAACATTGGACACACAATCTCTCCACCGGGTCTGAAACAGAAGCAGCAAATGTCATGTCAGGTGTTTGCAAGAAGTTTTTGGTAGGCAGCAAATGCCGTGAACCAAAAATCTAACGCTGTTCTTCAGGAAAACTCATTATGAGGGTTGCAAAATTTATCCTTCCAAAAATACATTAAAAAACCCAAGTGTTTTGATCCTATGTTCAGACCTCAGGGAGGGCTCGTGCACTCAAAAGTATCATCAAGCTAAACTAATTGGTAAATAAAGAATACTGCTTTTTAAATTATTATTAGTTTTGTTAATATTTGTGTGTGTGCACAGAGCAGATTTTACAAAATTAAACGACCTCAGCAGACTTCTGTGGAGCTCTTCAACAACTTATTTGTTGGCTTTTTCTTTAATTAAATTACATTTCCCTAATTCTACTTTTTTTTTTCCTCCCACTCCTACAACAGCATTTTTCTCTCCTGAGTAACCTGGGCAAGAACAAATGCCAGATGAAAAAAACCCCTGCATTTCTGTGGGGAAGCCCCGTCGCAGATAGATCGTTTACATCAGGTTTTTTTTTCCTCCTTTTATTCTTCCTCCCTTCCTCAACCGTAAACAAAGCCCACAGCATGAAGAGGCCAATCCTTCCCAGCAGAACCAAGTTTTGAAAAACATTGCTCAACCATATGCTCAGCCCTGACCAGCGTGATAGTTGGGAGGCTGACATCTGCAGATGGAGAGCTGGTATCAGCACTCAGCACCAACATGCTGCTTCTGCACGCTGAAGTCAGTATCAGCCACACTCTGCTCAGGAGGAATTTCCAACGCTGATCTACAGTTTCGCCTCGCCAATTAATTTTTGCTACAGTGATGTAGATGAAATATATATATATATAAAGAACGGCGATGGAGACTGAAAAAGGGAGCCTTTAGAATGTTTTTGGTGATCTCCTTTAGAAGGAAAATTCTTCTGTAGCAAACATTACCCTGAAGCTGTTGCTGTGATAGAAAACATTTACTAATGTTACACATGATGAACCTTCACAGAAGCCCACCAAACTCTATTTGGCAGGTAGGGTTGTGCAATAAGAGAATACAACTATCTAAAAATGTCTCCTGAACTTCTTTGAAGATGCAGTAGACTGTTTTTCTCTAAAGAAACTCAATCAACCTTTCTTTCAATAAGCACTATAAGAACACAAGTCTTTCTTGTCTTACTTCATGCCCTTCTGAAAGCAGTGAGAATACTTAAATGTTTGGGGAAGTGATACTTGTTCTTCTTATAGAAGCAGCAAAATAAAATGCATTTTCACCACTGCTTTGGTGTTTTTCTCACCCTTGCTCCCCTCTCAGTCTATCTGCAGCTCCTCATGCAGTCCAAACACTTCTATCAGGGCTTAAACAGATCTATGGTTAGCAGTTTCCAGGGGGAGTGTGTGCATGTTCTCTCAGGCATGCTCAGCCACCACCACTCATCTGAGGGCTGGGAATCAAAATCCGTGTCTGTTCTGCCACTGGCAATGAAACCCAGTGGGTTCATGCTCGTTGTGTCCTTCATTCAGACCTCTGTGGCAGAGCACTCCCATTCCTCGAAAGCCTCTACTTCAGATATGCTTCTCTATGAACTTTGTTGCAAATGTTTTGCAGTCCTCCCTAACATGCAGGTGTAGCACTGATTATAAAACAAGAGAGAGAAGGGAATCCTTTTCCTTGATTATGCTGCTTTGAAACTGAAATGGACATAGATGTCTGGGCTCTAAGTTCCTATTAGAAAGGAGTTAGAACATCAGTTACACAAGTTTTACAGAGAACATTTCCTGCATCGTATCTGGAGCATGCCCCAAACTGCAAATTGTTCAGAACAATGGCGATTACAAATTAAAACATCGATTTTACAAATGCTGCTTTACCGGGTAAATTTGGCTTTCTTCATTTTTATAAACACCAGCTTCTTCATTTTTTTAGTGAAGGAGTACACCCCAGTTCTAATGATGAAGTACAACATACTATTTCCTCAACACTACTGCAAAAATAGGTGTTTGGAATAAGCAGGTAATCAGATTTACCCAACCTCTGAGAGAAGACAGGAAATCAGAGTATTTACAAGTTGAAGACTCCCTATTAATCAGATGTTTGCAAGTCTCTGCCTTAATCTAGGCTTGCCCATGAATTTACTACCATACAATATTGCTTCACATGCTAATATTAGTATACGTAAAGCACAGCTGATGAAAGAAAAGATGCAGATGAAATAGTCTGCTCTGTATAATTAAAGTTCATGATTATTCTTTCATATCTACAACAGTTAATATGCAAACTATATGAATCTTCATAATTATTAGTACAACTCTGTGCTCAAAACATAAACCAAGCCCTGCATTAACATTTTTTTCTTTTGAGTATGTATCCTTACTTGCACTTTCTCTCTTTATATAAAAATAATAAAGTTTTCCATTTCTTAGCTGTTTACCAGAACAGGAAGAAAAGATGAACTGTGCAGCATCAGGACTGCATTACTCATCAGGTTCACCACAATTTGGTGCTCTGTCTCCCAATATCTTACACTGCTGTGTTCAAACTGCAGCAAAACCATAATTCACCAGTCTTAAGTGACCTGTCCATTTTCTCACTCCTCTGTGTATACTGACTGTGTTAAGATAATGGGATGTGTCCCACTTGGATGTCTGCAGTAATAGTAATGACAATAATCACAGAATCACAGAATTGACATGGTTTCTTCTCCTCTCATTACATAGACATGCCATGTACAGTCTGACTGATGGATCCAGCCACCCAACCCAGAGCCAGCTGCAATTCACAGTTTAGCTTGCTATGTGCTGTGGGATCTCCTGGGATGAATAGTACTACACAAAATCAGGGGCATTACTGGTGAAAGAAAAATCAAAGAGTCACTTAGCTCATCCCCTGACGGAAAAGGGACTGCCCTCTGTTGCTCATGATGTGCCTTAAATAACTCTTCTGAGGTAGCTTTCATCACTGTCTTTGAGAGACTGTTCTACAGACTCATAGAGGTAAATACAGAATCTTTGGCTGAGTTGATGCCAACTACCTGCTACAGAAGGTTTGCAGGCTGCTGTGCTGCTGCTCCTTAGTTATGTTCATTTCGAATACGGACACAATACCAACACACTCTAGGACTCACTTTGGGAGCAGAGTTTCTCTGCCATAGGAGATCCTATCTGCTGGGAAAGAGTTAGGAAGGGCTTCTCAGCAGCACTGAAAACTAGATGACCACCTCCCTAAGGCTTTCACATACCCCTGCCTTGTTTCCAGACCAATTCCAAACTTCTGCTCTGCTCCTTCCCAAACCAGCTTCCCTTGCAAGGGCTCCAGCACATTCTTTCTTGAGAATAAGAACATGATTTAAAATCCCACTGAAGACTCATGATGATTTTGATCAACTGTGGCTCAACTTCCCAACCAGTCCTATTCTCTCTGAAATGATGCTTTGCCTGCAAAGGACTAGGGACACACCGTCATCAGCTTTAGTTCCTCAGCAGAGCTGATACAGAGATCACAGTTTCACACACACGTTAGAGATGGCTAAGGGTATAAAGCTTCAAATCTATGTTACAAGGAGAGCCAACATCTATTTTCATCTTGCTGACAACCTGAACGACAACATTTTTCTTCTGCTGAACAAAACATTAACAAGGACTGCATTTGCAAATGCAAATGTTTCTTTCTATATCAATTCAACATTAAGCTGTGTCTTCTGAGAAGCTGCTGTGCCAACAGGAAACTGCAATTTGCTTTTCTCAAACCCTCACCTTTTCCTTACATCAGGCTTGATTCTTTCTGGACTACATTTCCCAAGACACACTGCAAGAGGAAACCACGCGTGTCATGAAAGGTTTAGTAAAATCAAGGATGCCAGTGTAGTAGGAATTCCTGTATCATCTCTCTCTCTTTGTAAATACATTGCACCCACTCGTTTGCTTGCACTTTATAGCAACCACCATCTCCAAATAACCTAAGAGGCTTCACAGCACTTGCACCAACAGATGGAGTCAGCTATGTGGACTGAATATCTTCTTTATCTACATCATTTAAGCCTTGTCTGCTCCAAAAGAAACATGCTATTACTTGCTACCCAAGCCACATATAAGGCCAGTTCTCCCCCACTAGGAAAACTCTTTAAGTTCAAAATCCTACTTCCACTGCTACCAAGATGGTAAAAAGACCACACAGACAAGCCCTGTTCTGTTCTGTGCAAATAGCCTATTACCGTCCTGTATTTCGAGTGCTAGAAAAGGAAATGACACAGTAATTTCCCATCAAATCAAATAATTACTAGCATAACTTTCCATTGGGGGTATTCTGCATGTATCCTGGAATTTGCTTTCTGGGGAGACATCAGGCACAGCTGCACGTCTGGTAAATATGTGTGTTTGGGTTTTATGTATGGGGGGGTGTGATTAATCTCAATTTAAGTCAATAACACTTCACTAGCATGGCAAGCTGGCTAAATGTTGCCTAAGAAAAACGAACTGACCCTTGAGGTAGCTGTCACCAGCTGGTACAAAGCATTTTGGTTGGGGTTTCATTCTTATCTGAGGCTTTATCCCATCTATCTATTCACCACTAGTGCCCATTTCCCATCTTGCTCAGTCATTTCTAACAGTAACCTGTACTTCAGGGTACTTCACAACACAATGCCATCATTACACTCTCTTCCAGGGGTCAGGAATACTCTTTGTTCAATCTTTTTGACAAACACATTTTATAATTTTTCGTAATTTTTTAAAAAAAAACCCTGATATTCCCTCATTTTGGATGAGATTTTGGATGATGAAGCAAAATAGGTTTCTCCACTTCATTTTTCCTATCAGACTTTCTGCTCAGATGCTCCTTTTTTTTCTTGTCCCCTACGTTATTTTTTTTTCTCTCCTTGTTTCTGCTTGTAGTTTATAAACATTCCTTCTCCATCAGTGTATCTGTTTCAGCTCTTCATATTCACTGACATAAAGAACTCTAGTAAGATGACAGCATCCAGTCTAGCATCCTATTGCTTGCACCACTCATCCTTCATTAATTTATACAAGTCATTATTGCTGTAGGTCTTGTGGCAATTTATTTTGCGTTTTTGATCCCATAGAAGTCAAACTAGTAGAATGATGAAGCCAAGAAACAATGGCATTAATGCTGTTTTCACATTTGATCCTCACTTGCTCCTGTGCTGCAGCAGAAGGAACGTCTCCTGGTTATGGTCACACAGTGCCTGGGAATTAGAGTCTTCAGCAAGCCATTCAGAATGATCTAAATGATCTAGAATGTTCTTCATCTCCAGAGCTTTGCTTTATGGTGCAGCATACTTAAGCACTTTTTTTTCATATTGAGCTTTTGCAATCTGATCAGTAAACTTCAGAAGCTGAAGCTTCTAGACTCCCCTGTTATCAACCTGAGCTTTGTATAATTTGTGTTCAGCGTTCCTGTCTCTGGAATTGAATTTTAGTCTGGTTTTGCTGTTTTGAGCACCTTCGGAATTTTTTTTTTTCAAAGAGCTTACTAGGCATTATGTTGAAAGGATTCTGCTGAAATGATATCCTTCATTTTATCATTTTTCATATTTATGGCCTTTGTTTAAAGAGTAATTATTTAACCAATACCTGAATTAATTAATCAGGGTATGGAAAACCATTAAAGTGCTCTGAAAAAAATCTTATCATTTTTTGAAATATCACACTTGTCTTGGTTTCTAAGTCTACAGTCTCCACTTGGGACATTTTCAGAGTTTAAAGTGGAAGTTCTCAAACAGCAGCCTGCGAGACCATTTGTGGTTTCTAAATCAGCAGTATCAGTCTCCAGAACCACAGCAACCACTAGTATTTTATACACTCATCAGTCAAAAGGCTGATAATGAAATGCCCCCGGTCCTTGAGAGATTTTGAGAGCTGACAGGGTGTTGTTAGTAAGACTGACAATCTCTTCTGTACAGCTATGGGGATTACTAAATGATTTCTGTCTGATTTTTTTTTTTTTAGCACAAAAGTAGACTGGAGATGGGATTTTTTAAAGAAAAAACTACAAACACCACGGGGCTCACAATGAAATTGTAACCATTGACAACACTCCGGTTTTAAGCTATTTTAACATCTATAAAGAAAGAGAAAGCTCCCTGCTCTTTTTTACATTAACATCTTTAGGATAGAGATGCAGGTTTGTGGTTAGCTTCTCACAAAGGAATTCGATTGTTATTTTCATGGGTGATGTTATTATTGGCCAGATATTGTACTATCTTTTTAAGTCTCAACTGTGTTCTAATAGAACAACCACAGGAGTCCTCCAGCTGTGATCAATGCAATCCAGCACTGAACCTGATCAAAAAGTTTTCTTGTATTACGGCTAAAAGAGAAACCTCTCCTAGTACTTGGGGCTAAGGACATTCCTCCTACCCACCCCCTCTTCCCAATTCCTGGCCTGCTCCATTCAGCTACATGGAAGAAAGGACTCGCAAGGTCTTCGTCAGAGGGGGCAGACCTGGCTTCCAAACATCCCAGATTACTATGTGCACATCAGGGACTCAAAACCACATTTTCGTAACTATCTGCAAACAACTTCATTGCCTGTAAGAGCCAACTCAGTACCTTGAAGACCAGAGGTTGAGCAACACAGTATTTCAGCGATAGCTGTAAGTATATACCATGCTACATATCATACAGCTAAGATGGTACGAGCACGCCAGGGCTGGTAAACAAGAGGTGTCATGAGTGCTGGGTTCTGGCAAAAGCAGAAAGCGAGGGTGACCACCACCAGTGACAGGAGCATGAGGTTTTATTTCGATTTTATTTCCATTCCCTGCACCTCGAGTCATGCCAACCACGACATATCACTACTTACAACACGTATCTGTAGTTGCCGTGCTGCTGGGCAGCCCTACCTCTGCCAGCAGGGTCTCGTGTGGCATCACGTCGTGGTGCAGTGAATTGACTTAAGAGACCTGCGGCTTGTTTCCAAAGACAAGGGCTTCCCTAAGTCAGACCCCTAGTTCCTGGTGGCCTGCGATGTCCACAGGCTATGCGGCCATAGCGCGACTGCGCTGCGGCTGAGCGGGACTGCCCTGGCGACATTGCTACCAGCCATACAGCCACATACACACACCAGCACCCTACCTCTGCTGGGAATCGGGCAGGCTGGTGTAAGAAATCCACCCAGGGCTGCCCACACGACTGCTCCAGACACGGGAGGGTGGCACCGGCCTATCTCCAGCGCTGGCACTGTTCTGGGTGCTACCAGTGCCTGCAAGAACCACCACGCTGGGCATCCACGGGGCATCTGCTGCACTGAAAGTACATACACCGAACCTACTGGTTTACCTTTATTTTTTTTACGGGTGCTAACGGCTGCGCGGGGCCGGCGGTTCCCACCGTGGGGCACAGGCCGAGGGCCCCGGCCCGCGCGATGGCGGCCGCCCCTGCCGACCGCAGCCCCTTCTCGCGAGGGCTGGCAGCACGGCCTCGAAGCGGGCCCCGCGGGAGGCAGGCCGGGGAGGGGAGTGCGGAGGCGGCAGGCGAGGGGGCGATGGCCGGG
>WTSP01013760.1:0-19773 GCA_025331215.1 Actenoides lindsayi | reverse complement strand
CCTGAGTTCAGTTCTCAGGAAGGTCTGCATGTCACAGACCTATCCTGAAGCCAAAAGATCACCCTTCATATAAATGAGGTGATGTTGGCAAGCTGTTTTTTGGATTGAACATGTTAATCATAGTTTAGAAGTATTCCCCAGCCTTTTTCTCCCTTGCCTTTTTGCTACTCTTCAAACAAAGCCACACCAAAATACTCAATGTGGTCTGCTTGCTCACACATCAGACAGCACCTTTGAGGTGCTCATTTTTAACCTGATTTGCTGGGGTGGCCGGAAAGAGCATTTGAGCTCTGGCAGATTAAATCCCACCATAACGTCTGCTGGATCCCTCAGATTTCAATTCAGTAAGAAAAGCAGCAGTGCTGGTCTTTCCCATTGAAGAGAAGCAGTGCTGGAGCTGCTGCGTCTCAATCCCTGGCCAAGTTTGGAGGCCATCCCACTGTGGTGGCTGTGGTCCCACATCACAGCTGCATTGCTCATGCTTTCCGCCCTCTCATGCTGCCCTGTGCGGGGAACCAACCCACTTTAACTAGGCTGCATCTTTTGGGAACCCAAATGCTCAAATGCAGATGTTTATTGCATTTCTAATGCATACTCACAGGCTTCATACCAGTAAATAGCCTTTTGGGGTGAGGGCCTGTTAATTAAAATTGAAATAAAAAAAATAAAACTACCCATACTGTCACTGAAAAATAAACCAAATCAGTCCTTGGCAGCAACGCAGAGGTCTGAAAGCAAATGAAGTGCTCATCTCCCTTCCTGATCGTGTGCTAAGTGCCGGTGCAGAGCCCAGCGGTGAGGGGGCGAGACCCATGCAGAGGTGACAGGCTCCTTGTCTTGGAGCATATTGTGTGGATTTCAGCAAAGACAGATCTCTGCAGATGCATCTACTGGTGGGAGAGCAGAGGAGAAGAGAGTCAACGAGAGAGATTATTAATCATTTGTGGACTGACTGATCACATAGCATTAATAAGGAGGGAGCAGTGATGAAAAATGTTGCACTGACCTGGCTACCCTTGCTTTTATCTCTCTGGGGATGTTCTGTGCTCCCTGTGCAGCAAGGGGCTGGTAGGGCTGAGGCGTTCTGTGGGGGACAGGGACAGTGGCCCTCATCCTGTCCCCAGGAACAGCCATGGGACTCAGGGAGCCTGACTGCACTGGCCCCCATGGGACACATTGAGCCTCTGCACCCCAGAGCCAGCTGGGACTACCACTAGTCCCTCCAAAGAAATCCCCTGGGTAGTCACCTGACATCCCATTCAGGATGCCCTGGAGACAAATCCTCTTGACAGCACATCCTTCCCAGTCATAGGGACACTGCAGGGCACATGGGTGATGTATCTGTGGAATCAGGGACATGTCAAAGGCAGCCAAGGATGGCAAACTCCCAAAGCGGAAATCTCCCCAGAGATATGAAAATTGCTCTTCCATTATTTTTTTTTTTTCCACAACTGAACATAGCAGAGAGATCAGAGCCTAAAAGTAGAGAGAGCTTTTAAACAGCAGATTTCCTGATGTCTGGCAGAGTTGCAAAAGTATTTGACGGTTGTTTTGACTGAAGATGAAAGCATTGCATTGCTCAGCCATATAGGAGGCCACAATCCTTAGATGGAAACAGTTACTTTAGAAAGGAGGAAAACTTAAATATTTGATACTGTTTCTTGGACATAATGATCACAGATTTTATTTATTTTTTTTTTTTAAGATGATGAATTATTTATTTTGTGATAAATATTACCTTAAAAAAAATCTGGGAAAACAAATGCAAAACAAATAACAGAGATCCCCAAAAGCTTTCCTGCATAGCTATTATTTCTCATACTTTTTTTTCAAGAAGAAGACTATTTAGAGTTTCTATTTATGAGAGCATTCAGACAGATTTATCTGAGCATGTGAAGCATTTCTTTGTTTCATATGTCAATGGTTGCCACCGAAATCAAAGGCTTTACTAGGAGGCCAAACCTGTTGTGCTGCTTCATTACATATTAGTCATCCCTAACTCTCCTCCAGCAGCTGAAGATCACAGTGTGACTTGTCCCCAGCAAAGCACAGCACCATGCTGCCTCTCCCACGCCTTGCCAAAAGGGTAATTCCTTTTGATTAGATGTTAGCTGAAAGCAGCTCATCTGCAGGATCCTCCTAAGCATCGCCCTCGCTGCACTAAGAAAGTAGGAGTCTAAAGGGGAGCACCCAGCTCTGCTGGACCAGGCCAGGGGCCTGATGTGCACAGCAGAGTCTCAAATAGAGTCCCAGCTCTCACAGGGTGAGTGGTCTGATTCATAATTAATAAGAAGCCTATATAGTTCCCAGCCAGCCCAGTGCCCTGGCCAATCTCTTGAGGTACTCATCCCCAAACTAACTTCTGCTTTCAATACTACTGTTCTTTCACATGGAAAGCTTTCTCCTGCTGAGCTTTTGTATGTGAAGAAGAGTCACCTCATCCCCACTGGTGTGCACACATCCAGACACCTGCATGACCATGACTAGCTCCTGGTGGGACAGGCAGCTGGTCTGGGAGCTTGTACTGACTGGGCTTACTCGTCAGGGATGTGATGGGAGTGGAGATCAAGTATCTCAGCCACAGCAGGAGGCTGTGCCAGCAGCACATTAGGAGTTCATTCACATTAGCCAAGGGTGTGAGAGGTTACAGTTTTGCTGCCCCTGCACTCACACTCTGTGGACACATCCTGCCAAAAGCTTCAGGCCCTTATCAACTCTGTCTTTCTTTTAATATAGGGTTTATTAAAATATGTATCAGAATTTCCATGCCACTTTTCAGGGATGAAGCTTATTGTCAATCCAGGCAGAAATCAGAAAGGTTTCTGTGCTCACAGACAGGGCCCAGCAGGCCCTAAGGAGCTTTGTTATCAGATAGTGAACTAGTGGAACAGCCCAGGGTGCCATTGGTGTGCAAAATGAAGCAGCACCAACCTCTTCAAAAATTTAATACAGCCATCAGTAACAGAGAAAACACATAGCATATGTCTGCCTGCATCTAAGATTTGGGGTAGATAGGGGTGTATGAAGACACACACATTTCCTGGTGATCTATTGTGTATTATTAAATTTTTTCAAAGTTGCTCCTTTTTGATTTTAACCATTTGGGTGAATATTGAGAATTATGGGTTTTTTTTTCCTAGTGGGCTGAAGATGTTATGTCTCTGCTGTATTTGTTGCACTGTGAGGAAAAATATGAATGTGAAAAAAAAATAAACACATAAAATGGATTTTGAACCCACATTTTTTGAGTGATTCAAAGTAATTGTAGCGCTTCAGATTTCAAGAGTGCTTTGGGTTTCTGGGATTGTACAGTTTAAGTACTCCATTAATTTTAAATTGCTCTAAAGTTTTTAAGAGCACTTCAATTTGCAAGTGATCAGAGTTTGGGAATGCAGAGAATAAAGTAATTTAAAATAACTGGAAGTGCTTTTCAGAGTGTTTATCGTAACTCTGGCATAAATGGCACCATGTTCATGGGCTGCCAGCACTTCCATTGTGTCCTGTGTGCCACTGAGTTTTATTTTTATGACAGTCAGCTCTTCAATAAAATCACCTGTCTGATCATAGAATCAATCATATAATGGTAGGGGTTAGAAGGGACCTCTGGAGATCATCAAGTCCAACCCCCCTGCCAACAAAGTAACACCCAGGGCAGGCCACACAGGAACAGATCCAGGTGGGTCTTGAAAGTCTCTAGAGAGGGAAACTCCACAACCTCTCTGGGCAGCCTGTTCCAGGGCTCTGTCACTCTCACACTGAAGAAGTTTTTCCTCATGTTGAGGTGGAACTTCCCGTATTTCACCTTGCTATCATTACCTCTCATCCTACCACACTGCACAACTGAAAAGAGACTGGCCCCTTCTACTTGACACCCACCCTTCAGATAATTGTAAACGTTAAGAAGATCCCCTCTCAGGCTTCTCTTTTCCAGGCTAAACAGTCCCAGGGGTCTCAGCCTTTCCTCATAAGAGAGATGTGCCAATCCCTTCATCATCTTTGTAGCTCTCTGTTGGACTCTCTAGTATCTCCCTGTCCTTCATTTTGGAAAAGGCACAGACAGAACAGCTTGATTAGAGAAACACACTTACTTACCCATAGGAACATAACAAAGAGAGGAAAAGTAAAACAATAAAGGGCAAATTCAGCCTTTCCTGGTCACTTTGCCTGGATCATACATGTACTCCATGGCTTTAAGTTGGCATTAGGCTCATGAGACATTTCTGCTTTCCCCTCCATGCTGAGGACTGTAACTGTCATGGTTTAGGGTCAGGGCGGTCCCTTAGACCTCAAACCAGGACATTACTTCATGGCACAGATGGCTGCTCATCTGGAAAACCCCCTCTCTTGTGGGTCACATCAGTCTAATCTTCTGCTGATCCTTCTCCCCTAGAAGCATTATGAAAATACTCAATCGTAGCAGTAACCAAGGTGTCTGATGTCAGAACCCGTACCTGGACTTCACTCCCTCTCACCACAACCAACCTCTGAGCCTGACCAACAGTTCTCACCTCACCATGCGTTTCAGTTTTGGTTTGAGCAATATGCAAATTCATGCAAATATTACATGCAAAATTCTTCTGCACTGGGCATTCATGGATGTGCTGGCACCAACAGGCTGCTAATGAGGCGTCATCCAATATTTTTTGTGTATATAAAAGGTTCTTAGAGAATACTTCCTTACTTAGCTGCATGCCATTACCAAAGCCTTTCAACTCTAATTTGTAGCTACAATTACTGAACCCCCCATCATTTTATGCTATTGAAGCATTTCCTTGAGAATGGGGAGCGATACCAGCTTTTCTAACCAAGTGAAGTACTCTGAATGGGAAAACACTGCTTCAAGCCCAAACCCCAGAAGTGCCTACAACGGCCAGAAGATAAAACTGTGCAAATCAAACAAAGCAAAAGCTTATAGTTTGTCTATATTCAGTATTCTTTTGCTTTTGCCAAAAAAGCAAGCAAGCTGTCACCTTAGCAACTATGCTACACTTTGCAGTACATATGCCACTTTGAACAAACACCTTAGAAGCAGCACCTCCACACTGTATGTTCCTTTCCATAATGTTCTTTACACTACTTTGCAGATCGCCCCTGAGAACAAAAACCATTAAGAACCCTCTGACCAGTTGCTGGACAGGCAGCCAGGCCGCCGAGGGCTATTTTCCACACTGCACACCAGGACCACAACACTACTGCATCACTTTTATTTGGTGCCACAGGAGAAAGCTGTACTGACAGAGGTGTGACAGGAGCACTTTGCCTTCCATTGCCAGCCATGTGCAGAACCCAGCATTACCTGCTTTCTGCCTCTCCGCTTCTCCTGCATCAGGAGGCGGCCCTCTCTCACGGAGCAGAGTGGAGTCTTCAGCCAATGCCCAGGAAGTCTCCAGCACCTTGGGATCATGTGTAGTGTCATGAATTCAGGTTAACTGAGGGACCGCAGGATCCAAATGATGAAAGGGTTTTATCACAAGCACCTCCAAGCCCGTCCTCCTCCTGCGACTGCAACATTTGAATCCAGAGATGTCAACATGCAGGCCTTTTACCTCAGGCTCCAATTATGCAGATGCTGATTTACAGGAGTGATGACTGAAACACCTCCCTCATAAAAACTGGCAAGGAGACTTTAACCGCATCTGTCTGATGGCAGAACCCTCTATCTCCACGCATCTTCTTGCTAGTTTGAAAGTCAGATCATTTTTGTTCTTCCTTTCGTAGAAACCTGGTTTGCATGTATAATAAAACTTAGCATTAATGAGTCTCTCTCCTCATTTTCTATTCCTAATGCTTCCAACAGTTACATTTGGATAATGCCAGCAGATTCTGCCATCAAGAAGGTGGCTTACCATAAGGAAATTTTACCAGTTTCATCTAGGGATTTCCACAGAAGCAGTAAATTCCTCCAGAAAAACCTGCCTCCTGGAGCACTGTATCTCAACCATACGTGCTTAATCCTACATAACTCACATACCATGTCCCACTCTGGGCTGCTTAAAAATCATGAGGATTGAAATGAATTGTTAGGTGACCTTCTAAAATCAACTCTTCCACAATCACAACGTGAACCTAAGTGAAGAATGGTAAGCACTTTTCAGGTTAAAGATATTATTCATTTGCCATGTGGTCAGGCATTGATGCCCTTTTCTCCTTCCCTCCTTGCCTGTACCAGCATTTGTTACAGTTTAACAGCAACTTTTTGATGGGACAAGATTATCGCAGTTCTCAGTTTCCAACAAAATAAACATCCACATGAACAACGTGCAGAACAGCCAGCTCTCTGCGGTTTGCGCAAAACCTTGGGATCACAAGACAGATTTTCTGCTCTTTCACTTGTGTTGTGGGTTTTCAGGGCTTTTGGGTCTTCAGGGCTTCCATCCTTCTTGTGCTGCCCTGGATCTAAAAGCATATGGCTTATCAAAGCCAACAGTTTCAGAATCACAAGGCTCCCAGAAGTCGAGACTTTAAGACCCCAAGAGAAAATAGTATGTAGGAACTGCTACTGCTTCTGCTGCCTTTATCCCAGCCCCAGTGACAGAGTGACATATGGCTTTCACAGCTGGCTTCAGTGAGGCTACAAAAACTTTCCAGATCTTTCATATCACACATAACAAAAGCCTGATGTCTAATGGCAAAAACCACCTCCCAGTTCTTCTTAATAAAAAAAAAACAAACAAACTTGTCCAACAGAGTTCCCTGCCAGCAGATTAGCAATGCCCCAAAGTGTGTTCAGAAGTTGTAGGTCCAAAGACAAGGACCAAGCAAGGCTGTTCCCAGGGCTCCAGCCGATTGGACTCTCACATCCCATTGCTTCACTGTGGCAATTTCTGGCTGTACAAAGCTGTAGTGTATTTTGCATGCATTATGCTAAGCTGCCTATAAGAAATCATCCAATTAATGACAGCTTACAGAAAAGACCTCGTTACACAGTAATTACCTTTCTAATATTAAAATACCACAGAAATGGATTTATATTTTTTGATTAAGTGGCACATTTTATTGACCTAACACTACACATACAGGACCTTTGAGGTAGTAATTGGGACCAGGTTTTCAAGAACAACAAGGTACCTATATCCCAAGGCAGACATCGAAAAACTGATATCCATTTTTTACATGTGTTTGTGTATCTTACACATCAGGAGGGATGGACCCAGCACTAAATATAGCATCTCATCCTGATGTTGCATAAGCAACATCAGCAGGCAGAACACAGTATTATTTTTATTAAGGCTTTTCTTTCAATATGAGGGTAAAGAAGATCAAACACTCAGCTCTTCCATCCCTGCATCCATGAGAAGCACTAAGCTTCAGCAAGGTTACCCTGCTTCATCACCTAAAGTCTCTGCCCATGCCAGAGTAGACAGCAGCCTTCTGGTTAAGCAAAAAACCAAGCACAAGCAAATGTGATGAAGAGTCTCGAGCAACTATAAAACAGCTCAGGCCCATAATGCACTATACAGAGAAAACTACTAATGGCACATGCCTCACACAAGCACTACCTTCTTAAGTTTTTTTCCTATTTATTTTCAGCATCTCAAGATATCTAGGCTTTTCTAGGACACACTTGAAAGCATGCAGCCACTTATGTCCATTCATATGCATGCAAATATAATCCAACAAAGCACTCCATGGCCAGATGAGCAATCAGCATGAGGACAAAAGACAAGACTTATTATCAGTCTTTCAAGATTCATATTCCCTCTGCCTTCCAAATACACATCTGTTTGCAATGCAAGGGGTACTAACCCTTTCAGAATCTATACAATCAAAGCAATCTTGACTCTTGCCAGGCTGGCAACCACCTGGCCCTTTTCCTGACTCATCAATGAAATGATCACACCATGAAGGCAGGGAAGCAAAACAAGGTTAGCTTGGTCCACGTACACACAGATTTTTTCAAACTGTCTTGCAATTCTTTTGTCCAATTTCCACCGGAGGTGAATAGGGATTTGTTGTCCAAATGCCCTGCACTGCTTTGGAAATCTCTGGCACATCCCATGAAGATGCTCACCAGCAGTGATGATCTGCAGTCATGCAAGGCCGGGAATGTATTTTTTTTTCTGCACAAATGCAAGAATTAAAACAAGTCCTCAGATACATTTGGGTTCATTGAACATCCTAATGTCCACTTGCAAGTTGTCCTATCAATAAAAGCCCCAGCATCCACAAGATTTGTCCTGCAACATAAATGACTCACATCTGCCCCGATACAAGCAGAGTCAGCTTAAACAGAACCACTTCTATGGTCTTTGTGCCCAAAATACCCACCCTGTGATGCCCACACCAGCCTGGACAGAGCTGCAACCTGGTGGAGCAGGGAGTTTGTTACATGGTATTTTAAAACAACAGCATGCAGATAATCAGCAAGGCAACCACAGGGCTTGCCAATGCAAAACAGTTGAGTTTCTACATCTCTGCTATTTATCAAGGGTTACAAGGAAAGTCTTTAGGGGCAGCACTTCAGCTCCTGTTATCTTACGCAGAAAATGGACCCACGTCTGGTTGCTTTGGGTCTGCAGGAGGTAAGTTGGTTGTGGCAAATCACTCCAAGGAAGCATCCGAAGTAATTAAAAATATTTCTGCAGGTGATCACCTGATTGCACGTGAGGTAGCTCAAGCCCAGAGCCCTGCTTTTCACTTGGCTTGCTTTCATAGAGCTCCAGAGAGACTGACAACAGACCACAACTGACAAACTTGCTTGACTTGCTCAGTTTTTGTGGACCCCAAAGGAGGCAGTCTAAACACATCCAGAGATCCATAGTACTGAAATTAATCCAGGGAGACGAAGGAACATATTTCTTCTCTTTCGTCTTTCCTTATTCATTATTGTCAGGTATGCATATAGGAGTCATTTCTCAAGTGAAGTTGAAGCAGTGTTTGTGACACTGCAACTGGTTGTAGTGCCACAGTAGATTATCATAAGAAAGAAGCTTCAGAAGGACACCCTGTTCTCATGCAAAGATCTGTGGAGTAACAGCCAAGGAAATAAAGAAGAGCAAGAACAAACATCTTGTAAACAGCTTTCACCTGCCTCCAGCAAGCTCCATGAAGCAAAAGTTGCCTCAAAGCTGGAAACACCCAGGGCCTACCTCGTACAGTTCTGTGCAGACTTCTAAACCCACACGCTCTACATACACAATCTATTACCAAGGCAGAGTTCAAAAATACCAACTCTTGCTTAATTGCTACACGTCACACTTTTTTTTTTTTTCCCTTTCTCTTAACCTTTCTCAGTCCTGAGCCAATGTTGTCTCTTAACAGCTTCTAAATGTAATTCCTTTGCTGAAAATAAGATTACAAAGTACATGGGAAATATAAATGAAAACCTATTATAGTGCTGTGAGTATTCAGAAGAATCAGTCTCATCTCAGCATCTTCTCTCCAGGTGTTAGTTGACACTCAAAGTAGAAGATTGAAGAAGGTCAGATAAAGTCCCTGCTCCTCAAGACAGAGGTCCATGTCTGAGCCAGACTACAGGTAAACTGGAATTTGCACACCTACAGGTTAATGCTACAACACTTAACAGTTTCACACCCAAGAAAGCTACAGCCACCTCAGCTGTCTCCAGACTTGCAAATATTTGCACTTGTTAATACACAAATTTCAGCCACACCATTGAACAAGAGGTTTATTAATAATGACACACTGACACACACACACACACACACCCCGCGAGCCGCTGTGGACCTACCTAAAGTGTCCAAGAGATGAGAATACAAACTCAAGGTTGGACTGCCTGGACCAGGTAAGGGCATTTTTGGTCTACCACCATCTCCACCTTACCAGCCCGTCTGAGGAACCCCCGTACCTCTGCCATCTGTGCTGCAATACCATAAAGCCTCCCCCAAAAGAGCACGAAAGCCACCCAACACCCAGAACTGCTGCGTCACCAGCTGGGCTATGAACTTTATTTCTTTGCAGATGCAATCTAGGACTCAAGTGGGAGGTGTTAGGAGGTGCCATGAGTAGCATATGGGCTATAATACACAAACAACAGGGCAAAAATGCCAGTTTTCCCCTTCTTAGATCGCAGACAGGGCTTTCCCCACCTCTGTGTCCTACCTGCTTGCTTTTCACACCAGAAAGCCAAAACCTGGCTATCTGGAAAATATACATTTAAAAAAGTGTAAGTTTTCCAAAAGCAGAAGTTAACACCTCACTTTTAGATGACAAATAAGCCAAAAGAAGACAACATTAAAATTGCTTGCACTTGCTTTCCCAAATTCTAAAGCTCTGTAAAACTGGGCGTTATGATTCAGCTGCCACATCACCCACATGACACTGGTCACACCCTCTGACAGGTGATTACTGTAAAGCTCTGAAAAACCCATCAGCGGTAACAAGAGCAGGTTTAATAAATTCCACTGTCACCAGCATGTTTTGCATTAAAAAAAAAAAAAAAAAAAGCCACTCACACATCATTTAACACCTGAAATGAAACAGCTGTAAATCCAGCAATTAGTGGTGTAATTTGAGTGTTCTGATCAAGAGCACCAAGGCCTGTGAGGCTGCTGGGGAATGTGGAAGTGGCCACAGAATTGGCTGGAGCATTTGGTCTTTTTTTAAAGTTTAAAATGATAATTAGACTGAAAAGGAGTCTGATGGAGAAATGAACACTTGAGACTGGAGATGGTAAAGAGAGGTGGATAGCAGTTGGTAGGTATGGTGAGAAGAAAAGGAAGACAGGAGCAACAAGATGAATAAAGCTCGAATTTGGGTAATCCAAAAAGCTTTTTAAGAATATTAAAAAAAAAAAAAAAGTCTTCCACATTGAGATACTATACACTACACTAAAATGTGCTTAACTCTACATACATGTCAAAAGGGAAGAAAAAGTAATTTCTCAGATGATCTTAAATGTTAACACACTCTGCATCCTTCTCCTGCATTCCCTTATTTGCCAAGAAGTGATGCACCTCAGCCATGGCAGACAAGCTGTTTCCATACAGCCGCGTGTGCACGTATTTATACACAACCAGGCAGTGTGCAGATAGAGCAGACAGAAGA
Source organism: Actenoides lindsayi (assembly GCA_025331215.1). NCBI lineage: Eukaryota > Metazoa > Chordata > Aves > Coraciiformes > Alcedinidae > Actenoides > Actenoides lindsayi. The sequence continues at coordinate 8,766 of WTSP01013760.1, read as the reverse complement.
GTTCTACATGGGGCTTTCAACCCTAACAAAGGCAGCTTTTATATTCGGCCGTTGGAAGAAATAACACATCTAGCAAACTGCCAAGAGAGAAGAGTTCCCACTCGCTGTCCTGAGGATGCCAACGCACTGGGGAGAACAGTTTCCTTGAGGGCACAGCCCACACCCACTGTCCCAGAGCCTTTCCTAGAAGAGCTCGCTTCCCAGCCACCACCAGGCACAGCTTCACTGGGCAGGCAGTCAAAAGACCACACTCCCAGCAGCTATCTGCCATAGAAATAGCTTGCTCCCTGTTCTTCTGCTCCATGGTGAACACTGCAGAGTGGCTGAAGCATTCCCAGACCAATGTCCAGGGCTCAACCCCTGAATGTTCCAACTTCCCCTCAAGGCAGGAGCAGCAGGGCCAGGTGGGTTTGTGGGAGATCTGGATGAGAAATACAAGGGACCTTGTTCATCTTCTACATGCAGGTCATCTTACTGCAGGGCCACCTCCTCCCAAGCCCATGGCACTGCCACATCCTCATCACCCAGCTCCACGGGACCCGGTGCTTTGAGGCACTCAGTGGAGGAGAAGAGCTGCTGACCGCAGGCAGGGACCAGGTCCAGGGCAAGCAGCTGCGCTCAGCGTGCCAAAACAAGCCCTCGCCAACAGCCCAGAGTCGGGCTGCATGCAGCGGGTGGATAAATGCACCCACATGCAGACGCGCCCCCCAAAATACACGGCTTACATAATTCCCCAGCCAGTCGGCGTTAGGGGAATGTGATTAATCCTCCATGACATGTTCTGAACTTTCCGTTCAGAGAGGCTCTCTGCTCCCGCAGACCTACTGGCGATGAATGTCATTTGACCTGCAGACTTCACTACGAATGAGCATCAGAGCAACAAACAGTGACATTGCTCCACAAACCAATTATCTGCCTCCTTCCCCGCTCAGCCCAGAGACAAGTTTGCTAAATGCATAATGAGGATTTTTATTCCCCCCCCCCCCCCCCCCTTTTTTTTTCCCAGTCTGACCAGTTCTTGTATGCACCTGCAGCATCCAGAAAGAGGGGATAAGCCGACCTCATAGCAGTGGCCCACCTGCATTTGTGTGCCAGGAGAGGAGGACGGACTTTAGGTTAATAAAGAAGCTATACAGAATTCTAGCTTTCACTTTAAGGCACTCCAGAATACTCTAGCCTTTTCATTGGAGACCTGCAAAGACAAGGTTCCTATTCAAAAGCATTTCTAGCATAGAATTGAAGCTTGCCTTAATAAGTGAAGATGACAAAGAGTAATGAAGAGGAAACAAAGCAGAAGGAAAAGATACACAAATACCATGATCATACGGTTAATGAAAACATACAGATATCTTCAGGCTTATCTTATTTTGTCTCATTTATGGAAGATTAAATAGACGCAAAAGAACTTACATAATTCACAAAAAAAACCCCAACAAACAAACAAACCAACCAACCAAAAACAAAGACAAAACCACAAAAACATTACTGAAAGACCCAGAGAAGATTGTTTCATCTGCAGTCCAGTTCCCCAGGAAAATACACTTCTATTCAAGTAGAAAGGAAACAGCTGAATCCAAAGCTTTACAATTCTTGAAGATTTGGTTTATGCAAATTTTATTTCCTTCCATGCAGCTATTCAGCAAGTTCTAGTTTTACATTTTTGAGATGAAAAACCACGGACTCAAAAAAAAAGTGCCTAATGTGTGTATTTGGCTGAATTGTTGTCTTTGGTGGAAGTGGAAGCAGAATCCAGGCATACTGACCCCCAGCCCTCCTAAGTTTTGGACATCCTCTTTTGACAAATAATTGCAGTGAGACACACTTTAAACAAACATTTCCTGTGCTGTGACCCAATATACATACAATACAGTGAAATCCTGAATAATTTATCTAAGATATTAGCCCGTTCTTTAAAGACAAACGCACCATGCAGTATAGTGAGAAATTATCTTCACAACTTTCAGCATATTTCAAATGCATTTGTGAAATAAATTCATGTTTGCTAAAAGAGCTAAGGGTTCTTAAAACTTCTCAGAGAGTCAGCATTCTTTGGAGAAAGAAAATACCTGATTCTTTGCTTTGCTTTCTGAAGTTCACTGCAGTTCTATGGCATTTTCAATAAATTATCTAGGACATCTGTGTTACTGTTTGTTGAAATGCTGCTTAGATTAGTTTAATTCAAAGGTCAAACTATTTTCACTGTTTAACTAAGTAATTTCAAAACATGTCTTATCATTAAGGACAAAGAAGTATGGGTATTTAAAACCATACGGCCCTTGAAAACTATGCATATATTTAAATATTCATATTCCCATTAACTTAGAAACAAAGTACAGCTGTATTAGCTTACTCACTGAATCACGGTAAAGATTCCCAGTGGATTATCATAAACGTCCATTGTACTTTAAGTTGATGGAAGCAGCTGGCAGAGAACTACTCCTGGGACTCAGCAGTCTTGGTCAGCGAATCTGTGCCTCTTCTCTCGCTCTACCCTTTCTATACGTACGTACATACATGCATACAGCCCTCCTCTGAACGTCTTGCTCAGCTTCACCTGGTACAGCTCTCCACATCAGATCAGCTATTAAGTTGCCAACATTGCTGTTGGTTAAGAGTTACCAGAGGCACTGGCCAGCAGCTGGGGACATGTCGGGGTTCTACTGCAGTGATGCTCTCACATGCCAGTCCATGTCGATGCTGCTGACAGGGGAGGATCAATGTGAAAATTGCAGTCCCATGGTCTGGTTTGTAATGATTTAATGACAATTATCAAAACTGTTGTGTAGCTTCACCTTGAAACAAGCCTTGAGACGAACCTTAACAAATATAAAAAGCATTTTTATGCAGCCTGCTCTAAAATACATCAAGTGTGACATCTGATTTCATCTTAATGTTGATGATATATCAGTGTCTTCTGGTGTAAGGAGAAACAGGCAGCGTTGTGCTTCATTTTCTTTTTCTTCGCTGGGATTAGTATTCATATAATGGAATACATCTTCTGAGTTTGTAATGAAGTAAAGTTTTCATCTACTTATGCAAAAAAGAAGGGACAATAAGAGAAAGACTCTTTGTCATCTAAATATCACAGGATGACTCTTACATACTAGTCCTCTGAGCCCAACGAGGTGTTCAAAAACAATAGTATAATCATTTTAATGCCTCAATTTTCCTCTGGCTAATTGAAGACCTCTGATTTTCAGAGGAGGATGAAAAGTTTTTGAAAAAGCAGGTCTTACACCTCCAGTACTTAAGCATCTTATAAACACCTGTGAGAAACAGTTCTTTTAAGTAAAGAGACAACTTTTCCTTACCATTCTGTACTGCACTTCAAACACAAGTGTGCCAGGAGAGTTGCTGAAAGAGTAATGAATTACTATAAGAAAGACACTGGGGTCTGGAATGGGCACAGAGAAGGGCAACAAAGCTAGTGAGGGGTCTGGAGAACAAGTCTTATGAGAAGCAGCTGAGGGAACTGGGATTGTTTAGTCTGGAGAAGAGGAGGCTGACCTCATTGCTCTCTACAAATACCTGAAAGGAGACTATAGTGAGGTGGGCGTTGGTTTCTTCTCCCAGGTATCTAGCAATAAGATGAGAAGTAATGGGGGAGGTTTAGATTAGACATTAAGAAAATTTTCTATACTGAAAGAGTGGTGATGCATCAGAACAGGCTGCCCAGGGAGGTGGTGGAGTCACCATCCCTGCAGATATCAAAAAAAAAATGCATAGACATGACATTTCAGGACATACATAAGTGGTCATGATAATGTTAGGTAAATGGTTGCACTTGATGATCTTGGAGGTCTTTTCCAACCTTAATTATTCTGTGATTCTGTGTTTACCCAGTGATCACACATGAAGAAAACCTTCATCTGAGTAAGTCTGATGACAGCTGAGCATGTCAAAGGGAGTACTCCCTCTCCTTCCTCCCTCCAGCCCCCTGATGCCCTGACTCCAGGAGCGCAGTGCTGAGCACAGCTTCATTCAGGGAAAGAGCAAGGACAGACAGCACAGTGAGGCTGGGGCAGCAGGCTCATGGAAAGCTGTGGCAGACCACACCAACCCTTACTGCCAGACTGTGGTGGGTGGGTGGAACCATTGTGTCCAAGCAGATGAAGAGAAGCAAAATTAGAGCGAAAAGTGATGGATCTGGTCATTGAGATGAGCACCAGTGATGTGGGTCATGTGCTTAAAAGGAAGCCACCATGGAAATGGATGTGTTGGAAGCAGTCAGTTAAATGGCACCCCCATTTCTAACAAGCTAGACCTGTCTGTTCTGCTGTGGCTCTCACTTTGGCTGGACAAAACTACAGAGAAGTGCGGTCTTTCCTGAAGAAGGAAAAGACTCCTTCAGAACAAAAGTGCAGACAACCGGATCATAAATACTGCTAGTATTGCTGAAGATAATGATTAGTAAAGATTATTTCTCTAATGACCAAGGCCAAGGATGCTTTATTGCAGGTCCCAAGAAGACCAAGGCATCAGAATAGAGAAGGGAGGTCAGTGGTTGCAGCAGATGGAGGGCACACCTGGAAAATCCATGCCAGGGCTACAGACCCTCATTGCAAATGCAAAGCTGACAACCTGCTGGGTTTTTATAGCGTTGCCCAATTCATATTTTCACACAGTAGTGGAAAGAAATGAAGGCCACTCTGAATCTTTCCATTAAACAGTGCCTAGGGAGAACCAAGAGTCTTATCTTTCAGGACAAAGGCTGAACACAACACAGCATCGGCCTTGTTGAAATATCAGTGTCTGTAGATCCTGTTGCATGCCATCAGGACACTCTGGACTATCTGCAAATTTATGTTATAGCCTTTCTCTTGGAATCACAAGAGAGGTGAACATCTCCACTTTTGCAAAGAGCAGATAGGAATTTTTCCTAAGGTAAGCTTTGACTCAGGCTAAGCAGAACTGAGCAACATCTAGTTGATCTAGCTAAACATTTCCTTTCTCACTGGAAGGGGTTTGGACTGGATGACCTTTAAAGGTCCCTTCCAACACAAACCATTCCATGATTCTATGCTTCTGTAAGTGCAATTGCTGTTTTCACAAGGTTGGTATGAATACATGATCTAAGAGTAAAAAAACTCCAGGATAGTAAAAAACTTGAGGTTCAGTATGGTATAAATATGGAGTTGGGCATCATTTCTGAATTCAGATTGAAACTAATTTGATTTATGGCAATGGGCAAATTGCTAACAGACTTTGGAGAGACAGCTCTCCAAACATAGCTACATAGCTCAGTATTTAGCCTGAGATATGCAGGGCTGTATTTTCAAAGTGAGCATCAACCTGAAAGGTTAGCTACAGGTGACCATTTTCTCTAAAGGTCAGGTACAAGCTATTACTAATTGGACTTCTGTAATTAGCAGTCACTTTTGAAAATACAAGTTTTTATCTCAAACTCAAAGAGTATTTTTTCAAGATCTCTCACTAATTTGATAGACTTTAGAGCAGCTATTTATGCTGTGGTAGCTTTCACATCTCCAAAATAGAGGTCAAATATTACATAGCTAAAAGATTAATCAGGCAGTATTTGTGGAGTAGTTTGAGGGATGATGAAGGTAGTTACCCTATATGGTTTCCTCATATGTGCAATTAAGCTAGATAATCTGATCACTTACTTAACACTGTCATGGTTTCTCCCCTTTGCATGTGTTTTAGCTGGATCTTTTCCTTACTCAAGTTTCAGATTCTCTACTACTCTGCATTGCAACCTTGCTGTCCCACCATTCCAAGGCATGCAGCTGAGGTTATTCATGTACCATTAGACACATGTACCATTAGACACTGAGTTCTAACTCATTACTCTGAAGGAATTCAGTAGATCCTTTTAGAAATAACATGTTACAAAATAAAATATGTCCCAGAAGCCAATCTTCAAAATGAGCAGTTTCCCCATTCTAGACTTCCCTGTTCTAAAATCCTGCTTGAGGAACATGGAAAGAACTAGGCAGATTTAAAAAAAAATAAAATAATAATAATAAAAAAAAAAATGTTAATTTATTTGCTTTTCTCAGTGCATCTCTTGTGAATGAAGCAATACAGAAATAAAGCAGCATTTAACATAATCCTTTCCTCTCACTACATTCTTAATAGCATCTTGAGAAGCATGTATTGAACATTTGGGGCCAGATGCTCATCTGGCATGAACTGACGCACACACGTTGAAATTGGCAGAGCAATGGTGATTTATATACACTAGAAGTTACAACAACTGGTCTTTAATGAAGGGTTTCATAGGTTATGTAACTGGTAATTCCAGTACGGGATTTGTTTTTAATACGATTGACTTTGTCAAGATGAACTTGTCTGTAAGTTTAACCTTGGAAGAGATGCCATGATATTTCAAACAAAAAAAGGACAAAAATCAACTAAACCCCCAATAATTGTGTTCCAAGAACTGACAACAAAATTAATTCCTCCCTGACTTTCATGTCCAGCATTTTTCCATTTAAACTGGAAAATGAGACCCATCTTAGCAAGTGCAGACTTTTAACTCTCTCACCCAAGGCTCCAAAATCATCAAAGAATGGAATAAGACAATTAGAGGATATAATGTATCTCAGCTTCATAGAGATATGTTTGGGTCCAATGAATCCCGTCACAAGAGTAGGGATAGCCATCTAAACTGTGGTATGGTGAAGCTTCATCCCAATTCCTATGGCTGGTTATGTCACAGTGAAGCTCAGCACTTACTTTTACTCTACATCAGATTCACCCCACTGGGTACAACATGGTTTCTAAGGATAAGGTGTCAATACAATTTTGTAAAGCCAAAGGCACACTAACTCAATCAATTAATACATGTAATATTGCTGATAAATTGTCAATTTGACTGTGCTGCTACAAAGATTAACTACTGCTTTATAAGAATGATTGAAAAATGAGAACTTTGTATATCATCTCAGTGACTCAGGTCTGATGGCATACATAGAAGTTTCTATTTCAATAATCAGTAGATCGTATATGGTTACAATACCATAGGACAATTACTAAGTAGTATGATAGGCAAGCTCAGTTTGGAGAAAAATAGAAATATCAAGAACCCTATTTAAGACTAAGAAAGGGATAAATAGATGATCTGATCACTTACTACACAATAGCTAAGCTAGACATGCTCTTGATCTATAGCTTCATTTGATCTTGGCAACAATGCTCATAAACAGGACTCATCTCAACTAACGTCAGACATCTAGGGTGCTGTTGGCTGTCTATGCTAGTCACCCAACGCTTGCTTCTAGGATGTGATTCATCTGACCTAATTCAGCCAGCTGCTTTACAGATAAGATGAATAATGCCTGTAAGTGTCCCTCTCTCTCCATGACTACAAAAGGAACTCACAGTGACAAGATGGGAGTCAGATGTCTGCGATGAATCAGGTGGACCCAAGAGTGGTGTCTTTACCATTTTCTATCTATCTGAGCCATTCAGTGTGTGGTTCTGCAGATGGAAATAGTTTCTGCACAATAAAGAAGAGCTGGAGAAGAAATTCTAAACTTCAAGTGAAGGTCTGTGTCTCAAAGCCTCCCCTGAGGCTCTATATTAAAATTGTGTAAAAGCAAGATGTAAACTGGTCTTCAATGTTACACTGGTCTACAGAGCTGCCAGTACTAAAACTTGCTCTCCTGATGCAGCACTTCCATGAAATTATGCTTGCCAGTGTGACTGAATCTGGTCTTTCAGAGATTTGTAATAAGTTTTTTGAAGAAAACCTTTCACATGTCAGGAAGACAGTCTTACCAGCAATTGTGTGAAAAATGTTCTCTGGCAATAGGATAATGGAATACAATTTTTTTTTTTAAAGCCAAACACCTCTCCTCCCCCCAAACCACAACACATTAAGACCCACACACTGAGTTTGGGCATAATCTAATATTTCAGGTAGACCATGGTGTTGACTGTGGTTAGCAAGAGTCCGCTTCCCATTGTTTATCATATTTATAGCCCCTGTCAAAATTCTTTGTACAGTGTTTCTCTTCTGCAAAGTGGGCTTCTCTTCTTTGAAGCTCATCTTCATCCCTGGCCATTAGTGAAGGGAACTAGGAAGTTGTTGAGGTTTGGGGAGTTCTTTTGTTTTCCTGGGGGATTTTTCCATACTTGTTAGTAGGTGATAAACTGCTGTACTTGAGGGTACTTGGGAGAGACAGAGGACCGGGCCACAGGGGAAGGGTTTGAATGAATGGGGGTTGGGTGGAGCCCCTAGCTCTTGGGTTTTTTTACTTCTGTTTCGGGGGAGAGAGAAGCTGCCCTTCGTGGTGGAGAGAGGTCGTCCCTACTGCGTCACCTGCTTTCTCCTTCTACCCCTGCTGCCTCCCGAGGATCCTGCTGGGCACCGGGATCAGCTTGGAGAGAAGTCGTCATCACTGCGTCTCTTGTTTCTCCTACACCTGCTGTCTCCCGAGGATCCTGCTGGGCACCGGGATCGGCTGCCCAAGGAGGTTTTGTGAAGCGAGCTTTTCATCGGCCGTTGCCACGTGAGGACTGAGCTCGCTCCGGAGCGGCCCTGCAGGCGCGGGGACGTCATGGCGCCCTCCCTGGTCGCTGGGACTGAACTGCAACAAAGGGGAAAGTGCTTGCGGCCGAGAGAGGTTGGCACTGGGGTCCTGGTTCTGTGTGTTGTTACTACTATAGTTATTGTTGTTAATTTGTCCTGCTTTATATATATATTAAAAAAAAATTAGTAAAGAATGGTTATTCCTATTCCTCATCTTTGCCTGAAAGCCCCTTAATTTCAAATTATAAGCATTTGGAGGGGAGGGGGTT
>WTSP01013759.1:20435-37992 GCA_025331215.1 Actenoides lindsayi | reverse complement strand
GAATCTCTCCAGACAAGGAGACTCCACAGCCTCTCTGGGCAGCCTGGCACAGCCTCCCACACCCTCACACCAAAGACGTTACACTACAGATGGAAACACATTTTCACTCATGTATAGACTGCAAGGAAACTTCAGTGTTGAACCAACTCTGTTTGGCAAGACTTCTGCGCTAGATGAATTGGCAATGAGCCTGGAGATGGGCTGAGCACCGAGCATTTGGTGCAGCAGTGTGTAGCCTCCAGGCCTGCGTGCTGAGGCCAAAGCTTCTCTGGTTTATACTCACAAAAAAAAGCCAACTAGGAATTGAATGTTGCTTGGATGCCACATGAATGGCCAGTGTGGGTCAGGCCAGAGGTCTAGCCATTGTAATGCCATCTTCAAAAGCGACCACAGCAGATGCCAGAGAAAAACACGTTAAAAAAATGGGCAGGGAGGACACGGTGCTTTCTTTGAACATCTCTGTTAGCATCTGTGGAAACATCTTGGCCTGGGGACTTCATGGAGACCTTTGTGTTTAATTAACAGTCCCGGTAAATGTGCCCTTCATGAGTTTGTCTGAACCTCTTGGTTTTGAACTCTGCAGCATCTTGAGACGGTGAGTTGAACTCCGTGCTGTGCGAAAAGGTTCTGCTTCTATTTGTTGGAGACCTGTTGCCAGCAACTTTCTCTGCTAGATCATGGCAGCAGCTGGAGCAGGCCTAAGAACTGTACTTACGTGACTCCTCTGCAGTTATCTCTCCCTTCATGAGGACAACAAAGGTGTCCCTCAAAGTTAGATGTATTTGGGAGAGCTGGAAGAACAGGATTGCTACTGTCAAGGGTCATGAACAGTCTGGTCTGCTCAAGATTGCTCCGGTTGTTCTCAGCTGACAACAGAAATTTGGCTGCTGCAAAGGCCTTTCCTTAACCTTCCTTTAACCTCTGCTCAGCGGTGGGCAGACACAGGCAGAAGGTTCATCTCAAGCAGAAAAATCCTCATCCCTTTCTCTAGACGTCGTGCAATGCAGCCTGCAGATCTTCCTGCAGCTGGTGCTTGGTGTGCCTCTTGCCCGTTGCTCTGCGCACGTAGAAGCTCTGCAGAGCTCTCCTCCGGATGGGCAGTGACTGATTCAGTCTCTGTGCCATCAGGTGAAGGCCTGAAGGCAGAAGCTGGACCTCTCTCTTGGCTGCAGTTTACAGCATCTGGATGTTAGAATTTCTTTGACCAAGATTCTGTCTGAGCTGTTGGGGCACCTTGGCAAAGGGTGTGTTGGGTGGCTGTTGCTCTGCTTGAGGACAGTGGTGTCTTGGTTCATCTAATTAATGAATGCCCATTGAGATGTCCATGAAGGAGCTGGGTTGAAACTGTTATTTATTTACCAAGTGAAACTGCTGATATTAATTTTTACTAGGGCTGCTGTGATCAAGAGTAAATCTACAGGACACCCTTTCGTTCATTTCTGTAGCAAAAATCCTGCAGTCGTGTGAAAACAAGACCTGCTTTTCTCCTCCAGCCGGGCACGAGCCGTGGCCACGTCTGAGCCTACCTGGGGAAGGACAGCTGAGGTGTCCGGGCTCTACCATCTCTCTTTTCCTAGGGACTTTGTTCGTGCATTGTTCCGGGGCAGACTTTTGTGTTTTACTTTTTGCCATTAGGTTCCCAGCCAGCAGGAGACGTCACCATCGTCGCTGCTCCGGAGAACACCACGGTGGTGGCCGGGGAGAGCGTGGTGCTGGAATGCATGGCGGCCGCCGATCCAACGCCCTTCGTCTCCTGGATACGACAGGGTGAGAATGAGGGGCACGGTTCTTGTCGTCAGGAGGAACCTGTGGATACTTTATTTTAACAATCCATTAAAAAGCAAAAGAATCTGGGGGACAGGAGGGGTGCTTGTTACATCGGTACCTCAGGTGGTGTTGCAGTGTAGGGTGTCCTTGCTAAACGGGAGCTATTAATCACATCTAGAAGGTTACAAAGCACGTGGTTCGCTTTATACTTGTTTGACCTGTGAAATATATGAAGTTCTAGTGCCTGGCTGCCTTTTGATCTTAATTAGACATTTTCCTTGTATGAATTTGAGCAGTGAAAGGTCAGGAGATGGGGTCAGGTCCGTGCCGCTCCTCAGGGACTCAGAGGTTAGTGGGGATTCTGTGGAATCTCCCGTTGCATCAGAGAAGTAACTTGGGTTATCCTGCAGGATTATAAACCACAATGAGATCTGTGGCTGGGAGGTTTTTATTCAAACATCTTACTGTGGTCAGATTGGTGACGGAAGGACCGAGAAGATGCTTAGAGCTGTTCAAATGAGCCAGACTGGCGGACGTTACCCGGAGCGGGTGGCCTCGGTCACGAGTAGGATGCCAGTGTTGCTTCCCCGGGTGTCACATCCATCAGATGTGTTTCAGAGGCTCTGACTGAAGGCATTCCCAGCTCAGGAGTCAGTTCTACCTTAGAAAAGGCTCTCGGGCGTTTCCATAAATCCGGGTCACAGTTTAAGACTCCTCTCCCCTGCAGCCATTTATTGTGCTTGGTCTGCAGCCCAGACTTGTCCGCAGGCAGTGATTTTAGTGTATATAAACACTTCCTCTTCCTGACAAAAAAGGAGCAAAAAAAAAAATCTCAGAGGATACAACTTTGGAAATCAAATCAGCAAGGATTAAATGTTCTGGCAGAAATGTTCCTGGTTTATCCTGTGCACTTCACAGTTACAAATTCTCAGCTTTCCCATGCTAGATCACTTAGTCATTGCTTTACTCAGACCTACTGATGCCTGTAGTAGAGTAGATATTAATTATCACTATCAAAGTTTTTTGGCTGGAGGGCAGAGGAGGGGGGAAGGGGGGAAAGGTTGCTGAAACAGTTCCTTGCATGCTTTATTTGGAAGTGTTTGCTGGGTCCCCCTCTGCTTCCCGGCGTGGACTCTTCAATTAGAAAAGATGGATTAACAGCACTAGCGATTCCGTGTCCGACGAGCCTCTTCCTTTCCAAGACCCCTTTAGGGAGCAGCCGGGGTTACCAGACCATTACTCACAGAAGTAACACCGAGGATTGTACCTCCCAGTTGCTAGTTTGTCTCTTGCCAGCCTTGCTGGTGTCAGCTAATTGCTACCATCTGGAGTCAGGTTTGCAAACCACTCCCCTGCAAATGGGATGCGCAGGCTTTTCTCCTCCTCTGAGGGTGCAGCCACTGAACCGTGAGGCCATGGAAAGCCACCCTCTGAACGGCTGGAGGGGGCAGAGGAGCTGATCTCAGCTGTGTTCCCTGCTGCTGGTGCTAAGGAGGGGCAGCTGCTCACAGGGGAGGTGCAGAACTTGCTTCTGTCTCCAGATCCAGGCTCAGCAGAATCCCAGGGAGGTAAAGGCAGGTCAGAGATGAGTTTTCGTTGTCTGAAAGGCATCCAGGCTGCTGCAGGTGGAGAGGGACAAGGTCTGGTATTGCACCAGTACTCCACAAACCAGGTGGATCTTCCAGAGCTGGCCATGGGTTCCTAATCAGAGCTCAGACTGTGCTTCCCCATACTCTGTCCCCAGCTCCTGGCTCTGACCTCCCATGCACATTCAGAGGTACCAACGCCACGGTCCCCGTATTTCTTACACCAGAGTGGGGCTGAGACTGAGCAGTGCCCAGCTCCAGCCTCTTGCCTCATCCGTGATGTGCTGAGGAGCCTTAGAGCCATTTGAAATTGTAGGAGGATAGCTCAGCTTCTGGCCAGGGAGCTGGAGCCACCTTTTCCTCCTTCCCTACTCAGCACTACTGAGCATCTAGCCAGGAGAATGGGGAGAGGGCAGCTCGGGGCTCCCTCCCACATTTGTGCCTGTTTCTTCCCACAGATGGAAAGCCAGTTTCCACAGATGCAATTGTGTTGGGCCGGACAAATCTCCTCATTCCTTCCACCCAGCCCCATCACTCGGGGGTGTATGTTTGCCGTGCTAACAAACCCCAGACCAGGCAGTTTGTTACAGCCGCAGCTGAGCTCCGGGTCCTCGGTGAGTAGAGAGCAGGGTAAATGCTCTGGAGAGCTGTACGTTACCTGAACAAACATCCAGGAGCTCCCCAAGAAGTTGCATTTGTGGCCTGTGCTGGGTTAAAAGGGAGCCAGGTTAGAGCCAGGAGGCCCTGGGTTTGGATGGGTCTGGGTAGAAGAGTCACCTCTTTAATTTGGGCTTTAGTTCCTTGTATTTACTGAACTGTTTTACGCCTCATTCTTGTTCTCCAGGGTTCCCCCATGGAAATGTGTATCACCAATTAACTTCCAGTATCGTGGAAGCCAGCAGGGAGAACAGCCTAGGATCAGGGAACGCAGCACATGATTGATACAGAATTTATTTTTCCTTTTGGACAGAGTCTAAATTAAGCCTCTAGAGTCTGCCTGGCAAATCCTATCTTGTAAGCAAAGCTGCTACTGAATAAAACATAGCACCGAGTGGGGAGGAGAAGGGATTTGCTTCGCTATCTTTTTCTCCTCCTTCCTGCATTCATTTGTCCTCTCTCCTCCCAGCTACACCCAGCATCTCCCAGGCTCCCGAAACCATCTCTCGCACCCGAGCCAGCACGGCCCGGTTCATCTGCAAGGCGGAGGGTGAGCCAGCCCCCAGCATTCACTGGCTGAAGAACGGCCAGAGCATCCTCTCCAACGGGCGGGTGAAGGTGCAGAGCAGCGGGAGCCTGGTCATCAATCAGATCGGCTTGGAAGATGCCGGCTACTATCAGTGCGTGGCCGAGAACAGCCTGGGCATGGCTTGTGCCACGGCCAAGCTCTCGGTGATCGTGCGGGAGGGTTTGCCCAGCGCTCCCAAGAAGGTGTCGGCCGTGTCCCTCTCCAGCACCACGGTCCTCGTGTCCTGGGAGCGGCCCGAGTACAACAGCGAGCAAATCATTGGCTTCTCCTTGCATTACCAGCGGGCCGTGGGTAGGTGTCACCTGCCCGTGCAGCACAGCTCTGCTGCGGGGACAGGACGCAAGGCACAGGGTGACTTTGCCAGCTAGGGACAAGCGTAGGGCGATTCCGGTTAGTTCAGCCCTTTTCATTGCAGGTAAAAGAATATTCTCTTGGAGTCAGCATCAGCCTGTGGATTAGCCAACGTGTACTGACTCGTTGAGCAGCGGTAGCGTGGCCACGTAGCAGAGTTGTCTGGATTCTAGGGAGACCAGGCACTGATGGAAATTCCTTTCTGTTCGTTATTTTTACCTCTGATTTTATATGCAGAGGGTGTGATTATTAACGGAGATACTCGACAGCTACGTTGGGTACAGGGGTAATCACTAAATTTTTCACACCCAGAATCTGAAGTGAGACACTCTGTCTCTTGGGGTCTGCCTTCCCAAACAGCCAGCAAGCCAGTACTCTTGCTGAACTGTTGCCAGAGTTCCTCTGAAAATTAAGCTGGTAACTTCAGCTGCCTTAGTGTGGATTAAGGAGCTTGAGGCAAAATGGAGATGTTAATACTGAGGCACTGAATGTTTCTGCCCAGAGAATTCACGTAAGAGATGGGGTTTGTGTGGGTGCTGGGGAATTGGAGACAACACAGTGATTTTTAAGGTGGATTTACAGTATGGACCTTGTGAGTTCAGTGATTTTTTTTGAGGAGTGTCTTGGCAGTTCAGTGACCTGCTGATCGGTGTTTCCTCGGCTCTAGGAACAGATAACGTGGAATACCAGTTTGCTGTCAATAATGATACCACTGAGCTGCAAGTCAAGGACCTAGAACCCAATACCAACTATGTTTTCTATGTGGTCGCGTACTCCCAGCTCGGAGCCAGCCGGACGTCCTCCTCCATCGTTGTGCAGACCCTGGAGGACGGTGCGTTGAGTTCAGATGGGTATTGCTGCCTAAAAAATGTTCTCGGCCTGTGCTGTGGGGAGCATTGAAGATGCTGTGGAGATTAGTGGAGAATAGTATCAGCTCCTAGAAATCTAAACCTGCTGCTCCTACGGCTTCTTGTCAGAAGCCCTTTAAAAAAAACAATAAAGGACATCACCCAAACCCAAAGCAGCCTGGTCTGATCATCAGCTTGGGTGATGAAGAGCATGAAAATGACCCAGCTAATGCTGGGACTGGTGAGAATCCCACAGGAACTGCAGTCAACTCCTCTGGGCTTTCACCTGGTAAATGTGCTATGGCTCCAAACCCGACTCTGGGCCAGACTCAGAAGACATCCATCTACTGCAGCTTGTAGGAGTGGGAGCAGCCCTGGGGTTGGGTCCCTTAAGAGCCAGCAGTTTGTGTTGATTTTACCATTTCTCGTGTAGTATTTTCCGAGCAGTCAAGGCAGGGTGCCAGGAGGACAGCTGCCCAACGGGGGAGGACATGTACAGCTTTCAACAAGCTGCAGGACAGAAGCAAGGAGCGATGATTTTGGCAGACCTCCTGCAAGCCCCTGCTGCGCTGCAGGGTGCATTGTGTGCTTTTAATACTCCTGACAGTGAACTGCTTGGTCCCACGTGTGTCTGGAGCCTGAAAGGCTGAGTTGAAAGCATGAAAGGTGCCTGCAGCACAGAGCTGTGGCTCTCGAGGGAATGGGCATTCCCAGACTGAAGTTTGGATCTGTGAGATGTTTCCTTTAGCATCTCCTTCGTGTTCCCCAGTGCAATGCAGGCTCATAACACGGAATCCCAGTATGGTGGGGGTTGGCAGGGCCCCCTGGAGATGATCTGGTGCCACCCCCCTGCTCCATCCAGCAGGGGCACCCAGAGCAGGGGGCCCAGCAGCACAGTGTCCAGGTGGGTTTGGAATCTTCCCAGACAAGGAGACTCCACAACCTCCCTCCCTCTTGCCACACTCTTCTTTGTGCATCCCAAGATACTACTGGCCTTCTGGGCCACAAGGGCACACTACTGGCTCATGGTGAATTTATTGTCCCCAAGGACTCCCAAGCTCTTCTCTGCAGAGCTGTTTTCCAGCAGGTCAACTCCTCACCTGTACTGGTGCAGGGGGTTATTCCTCCTCAGGTGCAGGACTTGACCTTGTTGAACTTCATTAGGTTCCTGGTCTGTGCTAACCTGCCCAGTTCTCAGTGGACATGGGGTCCGTAGGGAGCAGTGTGGTGTGGCCAGCAGGCTCTGAGCAGCCTGTTGAAGCTGAGCAGCCCACCATCTCCCCTCCCCAGACACCCTACTGATGCTCTGAGCTGTTGAAGTACTGTCGGGTGTTTGTTTCGGGGACAGACAGCGTGTCACCGGTGCCTGTGGCAGGCCGAGGTGAGATGCTGGCCTCCAGCCAACCCAGAGAGCTGGCAGAGATGTATCGAGGCCTTGCCCCAGGCTTTGCTGACTTCTTGTCATTGCTTCCACTCAGTTCCTAGTGCTGCCCCTCAGCTGTCCCTGTCGAGCATGACTCCTGGTGACATCCGTGTGACATGGCTGCCTCCTCCTCCAGAGCTGAGCCACGGCAAGATAACCAAGTACAAGATTGACTACTGCACCCTCAAGGAAGGTGAGGGAAGCACCCTTCTGGGGAGTGGTGGGGTGGTGGTGTGTCGAGGGGAGGAGGTGCAAGGCTGGAAATGGAGGGATTCCTTTTTACCTCTCTCAGCCTGGCCTTGCTGGGGGTCACGGCAGGGCCGGTGCTGTGCTGCTTTGATGGCTGTGGAGGAGCCCGTGTCCCCGCGGGAGTGACCTGACCCTCGAGTGTGTGTGCTGCCCCATAAACACCTGCATGAGCAACCCTCTGGTGCCATCTGCACTGCCTGGGTTGGGGGAAGAGCTTTGTGCTGCTTGGGGAAGAAGAGCAAATGCCTTTGATTCCTTTAAAATGGAGTCTAATCAAAGGGATCCTCGTGGAAAAAAATCCACCCCAAGTATCCTGGCCAGCCTGTGTTGCTCTGTTGTTGAGTTTGATCTGGTTTTGTTTATATTGTCAGGCACTGGAAGCCTTCAGCAGGGCTGGTAAACGTTTACCTCTGCTGGCTGTGGCTCTTCCCATTCCACGTGTGCTTGCTTTGCAAATCCTTCTGAGTATTTGCTCTTAAAACCGTCAAAAGCTCTGCGGCTTCTCACTTCCCGGGGCCGTGATTCTTAGGGAGGGAAGGATGGGGAGCCTGATGAAGTGCTGGACGTGGTCCCATATGTCTGATCTGGATTAGCAGGCTGCACTGTGACTCCTGCCTCTCGCTTTCTTGCTCTGAGCCCGCACGTGGCTCTGTGGCATCATAAAACCTTGGAAGCATTTTCAGTCCGGGGGTCACGCTCCTCAGCACGCTGTTACATGGCAGGATCCCAGCCGAGTTTCCACCAGGTGAAGCTGAAAAGCCAGACCTCTGCATTCACCAAACAGGCAATATGAATCTCCAGCAGGTTCAGATAGTTGTTACAGTGAAAATCCCAGGCTGTTCACAGTTTCAATTCCTTGTTATCTCCTTTATGAACTTGGATGGGAGAGAGAAAACCTCAACCTGGCGTGGGTTGAAGGTGTGAATTTTGCAGCAGGCAGGGCTGCTGGGCAGTTCTGGTTCAAACGAAGGTGAGGATTTAAATAGAGCAGTGAGGAGCACTGGAACTTGCCATCAGTTCCCATCAGCTGTGCTCGTGTCCTGCCGTCACGGCAGCAGCAGGAAGGTTTCTGACAGCTCCCCCCCAGGCAGGCTCGGTGATGCTGAAGGCAACCTGCAGTTCTGAGTGTGCTGAAGTGGGGGTGTCAGTCAGGATATCAGCTCTGCCTAGTCTTCAGCACCAGTTTTTCCTGGTGGGCTGAGATTGCACCGGGCAAAGCTGAGCCAGCCCAGAGCATGCAGACCACGCTGGGGTAGCTGGGCTTTGTGACCGCCCAGTTGTCTTTCCCTTTGACTGGGAAAAGTGTGTTTTCAGTGGTTTCACCTTGGTTCCAGCAGATCAGGTTACCTCCATCGAAGTGGGTGGAAACGAGACGCAAATCACCCTCTACTCGCTCCACCCCAACAAGGTGTACAAAGTTCGCATCGCGGCCAGCACCAGCGTGGGCTATGGGGCCCCTTCGGAGTGGACCCAGCATCGGACTCCTGACAGAGACAACCAGACACATGGTAGGAAGCTGGGGAACGCCTGGGATCCGGGGCAGAGCGCGCAGGACACCGGGGAGCTTGAGGCGCAGTCGGAGATACTCGCTTTCCTTAGGGGGTTACAACTGTTGCCTTTGGTTAGACCAAAGTACCCACCTTTATCTTGCTGTTGAGCAGCCCCTGGATGTCTGAACAACCTTCAGTGGCTGAACGTTTTTTCTCTTGACTTGTTTTCCTTCCAGTTCCATTTGCCCCGACAGAATTAAAAGTCCGAGCGAAGATGGAGTCTCTGCTGCTAACGTGGCAGCCCCCAGCCAACCATGCCCAGATCTCTGGCTACAAGCTCTACTACCGAGAAGTGGGCCCAGAGGAGACCAGCAATGAAAGCCCTTTGGATGGTCCCGAAGATGAGAGCTGGGACGTAGGACCCATAAAACTGAAGAAGAAAGTGAAGCAGTACGAGCTGACCCGACTAGGTTAGTGGGTTACGTCTTCTTAACAGTTGGGGTGGAAAGCCAGGGTCTGTCTCTTGCTCTTTGTAGCAGTCCTGGGATGCTTCCAAGAGGCTCAGTTATCTGCTTGGCTGCAGATATGGAGGAACAGGACCGTGGGAGCTCTTTCAAGAGCACCCAGAATAATTTCTGGAGTGGGGCTCTTCAGGCTTGGTCTAAGCAGAGTTTAAAACAAAGAAATTTCTGATGCCAACACAGCAGGGATTGTATTTTGAACCAAGAGCTACCAATATACTTAGTATACACTAATAAGTGGATCCAAATCAATTAGTGTCTTTTATCTTGTCACTCTAAAGAGTGCCTAGATTAAAATCTCCAGCCAGGACAATGATCTCTCCTTCCCTGTGTATTTCTGAGCATCTCCGTAATTGCGTGCTGTTTGAAATCACTCTCTATTAAAATGCAGAGGTGGCTTCGTTCATGGCATGCTAATTTGGGGTCCATATTCTCCTCCACCTCCCCCGAAGGGAAAAGGGGTAGAAGAGTGAGTGTCAGTGGCTGGAGACCAAGCCTGCACCGGTCACATTTTCCTGCCTGGTGGACTGTGCTTGGCATTTTCCATAAGGAGTTAAGAAGATGTTACTAATGAGTCGATTTCCTCAGTAATACAGGATGGAGAGAGAGGAAAGAGTCATGGCAGATGAATCCTTGAAACAAGATTCTGCTTCTTAAGAGTTCTTCCATCCCTGACTCAATGCTTTGTCCCTGTCACTGCCCAGTGAGCTGAGCCTGCAGGGCGGGTGATTCTCGTGCTGGTTGATCTTACAGCTCTAGTGTATATATTATGTATGCATGGCGTACGGGTCAGGCTGCAACCCCTGGAAAGACAGTTTGTGTCATCTCTAAGCAGGTTTCCAGCTACGTTGCTGCCATCCTGCCTCTGAGAGGGTGTTAACAGGAGTTGCTCTGAAGAATTTCGGTCTGTAATTATTGCGCTGGGGAAACCACATGTGAACAGCATCACGCGCTGCTCTAACCACTGGCAAGGCAGTTAGTGGAGGGACTTGGGAGCGGCCTGAATTGGTTCCAAATGCTCTGGCACGATGATGCCGAGAAGGCTGCTTGTTCTTCTGTAATTACTTCCTTAAATTTGGGCATCCGTCAAGCCCTAATGGTTTCCGTATGATTGGGCGGTTGCGTATCGGCTGTCCTTGTGTCAGGAGGAGAGTCTCGGGTTTCTTCCAGACATGCATCTCTTCTCCTCTTCTTCTTCGCCTCCTCTTCTTCTTCGCCTCCTCCTCTCCCTTGCACTGTTGAATAGAATATTTCAGTCGGAAGGGATTTACACCAATCATCTAGTCCAAGCACCCGACCTCTTCAGGGCTCACCAAAAGCTAAAGCAAATTCTTAAGAGCATTGTCCCAATGCCTCTTAAAACACTGTCAGGCTTGGGGCATCGAGCACCTCTCCAGGAAGCCTGTTCCAGCGATAGCACAACTATTACACAGCAAAGAGCCCTGCCCATGGTTCCCTCCCTTAGTTTCCTGTAACATTTGGCTGTCTTAGGGAGGTTTCTCGTGCTGGTTCTGTGCAAAATCCTTGTTTGGTCTTCTTTTGTACTGGCTGGTCCTGCTACCGAAATGGTGCCAGCTTTGTCCACTGCCTCTTCTCTATCCTGCAGAGTTCCTCATCTTTTGCCTAACCCCAAAATCTAGCTTCTTGATTTTTGCCTTTGGTAGTGACTCAGCTCTCTCCATTTGAGCTGTCTGAAATAAGAGAAGGCCTTTCTCCCACACTGATGGTAACCTCTGGAGCAAACCGTGTCTCCTTCTCCGAGCGATGTTGGTAATGATGCTCCTTGTAGCTTGTCTGAGATGTGTGTGCTGAAATCCTCTGAGAGAGGTGAGCAGCTGTTCAAAGGCACCTACAAAATCAGCAATTCTGTGAGCCCACGAGGAGCTGTCCTGAGTCACCAGGAGGGCTTTGCCCTGAGAATTTCTCCTTGATTTGCATCTATGTTCCAGCAGTGAGTTGCACCCCATTACAGAGACTCCCTGGACAGTAAGTTACATGAAAAATTAAGCAGGAAGGATCTGATCTTCTCTTCCACATTCCCATGAAGGAAGATTGTGTTCCTCTGGGAGTGACTCTCTGGAGATCAGGGTATTTTCCCACTTAGAGGGAAGTGTGGAGTATGGCACCTGGCCAATCCGAACACCTTGGAAAACGGAATGAAACAACATGCTTAGCATATTGGATATATTATGTAGTCATCCAGATTAGTGATTTGGGATGATCTGGACTAGATTATTCTGCTTATATTTAATGTATGATGGAATGCAGTGAAGTACATCTGTTTTCATGCTGCCTACTAGCTTCTTGACAGCTTGATAGAGCTTTATGTCTGCGTGTTCTAAGAGCTTGAACATCTGGGCCTGTGTATAAAAATGGAAGCCAAGCCTCTGACTGAGAAATCCAAAATACCCTTATTTTCAGAATGCAAAATGCTTGATCTCGGGGCAGAGCTCCCCTGGCTTCACGTGTGAGTGCGGCTGTGTCGATCCTACCCAGGGATGAAGGTGGAGGGCTTGTCCTTTCCTTCGCATCACCCTCCAGCAGGAGCTGCCCACAGCTGCATCACATCTGTGAGCTCTTCCTCATCGTTTTGGGTCAGATCTCGTGTCCCAGTGAAGCCCAGCCAGATGCTCAGGCAGGAGGCAGAGCGTGTGTGCCGGCGAGAGACAGGCTCTGGGTTTATTTGTTCCAAGCCCCCGGGCCCAGCCGTTTGGAAGTTGAGTGCCCTTTGGTCTCATCCCCCTTTTGTGGGTTTGAAATGTTTTCCTGTGGCTGGAGAGTGTGGAAATGCAGAGCACGCTGCCTTGGAGGCAGACAAAACTCTTGTTTGCTTTGGGGATTCTTTCGAGGAGAAAAATGTGGCTGAACTGTTTTTACATTCAGAGCGCGAACATGTGTTGTGGAGCAGAGAAAGCCTGTGGTAATTGGTACCATTAGCCTCTGGGAGAGTAATCAGTGCACTAATAATAAAATTGGCATCAATAAGCAAGGTTTTTATTCTGCTTACGTTGTCTGGCAAAGAGAGCAGTGATCTATCAGGGCAGGGAGTGAACAGGCATGTCCCAAATTAACAAACTTCATCAACGCGCTGCAGCCAAGGCAACCAAAGGGGGCCTGGACTGTGCTCACTGGGCTTCTGAATGGGCTGGCTGCTGAAGGGAGAAGCTGGCGAGTGGCTTTTTTGGGAACTTTGCATCTCCCAAATTGTCTCCTCGATTAAACATCTCCATTAAAAAACCCCTCAGATGTCACTTAACACAGCCAAGGAGTATTTCAGTGGATGAAAGGGCAGAGGGAAGAAAGAAGTGAATTTTGGAGCAGAGCAGCAGTGCTTGGAGGTGGAGCACCCTGTCCTGCAGCTCAGTTTGGGTCCAGTGGTGAGATTCCCTGTAGAGTGCACGGCTGTCTGGTGGCAAGGGTGTGAGGAGGACCCTCGGGTTTCTTGTGTGGGTTTTGTGTGCGCTGTTGCTTTTCTCATTGCAAATCAAGAAGCTCTGCTGTGGAGGCAAAATAGTCAGTGTGCAGCAGAAGCTGCCAGTGACTTCACAGGGCGTGTGAGGACTTGCTGGAAGGAAGATCCTCATGGCAGTGAATAAATCCAAAAGGACTTTAGAAATGGGAGGTGCGTTTTGGGGAGGAGAGGAAAGGAGAGGGTGTCCTGACTCCTCAGGAACAAACAGTGCAGTGCCTCCACTTATGGAGGCAGGGAGAGAGGAACCACCATGCAGAGGTTTCTTTAGTAGTGTGCAGCAGAGAAAGGTCAGGAGATCCCGAGATGGTGTGCTACAGGCCCTGATGCTGGGTAACTAACCCTGGGTGGCTGGGGAAGTGCATTTGCTGCTGGTAACTTCTGTAAAAAGTGAGGGGAGAACCTGTAGAGTAGGTGTGGTGATACGTGCCCTGCTTGTGAGGCAGTATTTGAATGGGGAAGGGGGACAACCTGGCGTCATTTTAGCAAATACCACTCTGTTCAAGCTGCTTTCTTGGATGGTGAGAACAGCTGGTGAGATCAAAGAAAACATGGCTAACTGGAGAGGGTTGGTAACCAAAATAACCCCAGACAAACCCTGATTTATTTTTCCAGCTCCTGGGAAACTCTATGAGGTGAAGCTGGTGGCGTTCAATAAGCATGAAGATGGTTATGCAGCAGTTTGGAAGGGCAAAACAGAAAAGGCACCTGCAGCAGCAGTAGGTGAGGAATGCCCTTCATTTGTTGTCTGTCTCTTCTGCTTGGCATGTGGCTTCATAGGAAGGGTAGAGGTAAAGCTACAGAAGATGAACTTGAAGAAGGACAATATGAAAATGGGGAAGATCTCAATATAAGGAGACTCTCTTTGAGAGTCATTGCAGATTGCGTTGGAGGAACTGTCTTGGGAAGGAGAGAAAGGAGCAAAATACCCCCTTCTGATGAGGGCTGTTCTTTCACTGGGTGTGGATGGCCGTCACCGTTCCCTCTCTGGCCCTGCCAGTGGCTCAGGGGTGGTATTGGAAATGCCAAACAACCCGAGTTACACCCCTGATGTTATAAAGATTGGAGAACATGCATTAGCAGCATGCCAGGCTTTTTGCAGCATTAGAAAGAAAGTGAAAGCTCTGAAGACCTAGGTTCAGTTCGATGGTGAACAGTCTGGGCTTCTCCTTACCCTGGTGTGGGCCTGGCAGGTGGGTAGCTTTGAAGCTGGCCTCTAGTCCTCCACCACCACCTTAGTGCATGGACCCTCACTGTGATCTTTCCCACACGTGAGGAAGAGTGTGGACCCACTGACAAAGGGCTGAGCCCAGCCTCTAGGAGGCCACCATATCAGCAAAGGCTTGCCACACTAGGCCTGTTTCAGTCCATGTTTTCTGTGTCTGTGGTGGCTGTCCCTTGCCTTAATCTCATGTACATCTCCACATCTCTTTTCTCTCTCTGTCTTGCACCGTAGATCCCCCTGTGCAGAAGGGTCCTCCGCTGCCTCCGGTCCAGGTCTATGCAGAGTCCAACAGCTCAACTTCCATATGGCTCAGGTGGAAGAAACCTGACTTCACAACTGTCAAAATTGTCAACTACACCGTGCGCTTCAGCCCCTGGGGCCTGAAAAATGCCTCTCTTGTTACATACTACACAAGGTAGAGAGGGATGCTAAAGGTTCATTCTGCTCATGTCAGGAATAAATACACAAGGCAGGAGGAACCTGCATTGGAAGTTCCAGTGCTGAGCAAAATTCTGGGTGTTTCACATGCTGGAATCACCTCCTTGGTCACAGATGCGATCAGAACTGCTGAACTGTGGCACTGGGACTTGTCTGTGACTTGAATATCAAGGGATCATTTACTGGCTGGTCTCTGCACCTATTTTGCTCTGGCTGGGCCTTGTGTGTTTGTTTCTCTGTTGGTAACACAGCCAGTTAAGACCAGCCTCAAAGCATTCATGATTTGTGAGGTGATCCTCACAAGCTTGATTCAAAAATTGCTAGAATTTAAGCAGTTTTATTAATTTGGGGATGTATTTTAAGTCTGAGTTCCTGTGCAAGCTCTCAGCCTATGACCAGGCTGTGTTTTCAAGCTTTTCTTTGCAAGTGCATCAGGAGTGGTCCTGGAGGGTGGGAACCTCTTGTGCTCTGTATCTGGGAGCTGAGTGCTCTTGCATTCACGTGACTGCAGGAGATGAAGCTTTAGGTGAAAAATCAAATCCTCTAAGAGTTAAGATCACCTCTTATAGTGTTCCTGGTAAGGCATCGAGGTGAAAGTGGGTGGGAGAACCATCTGATGTTCATGGCCTCTGAAGATGTCCTCTTTTGGCAGCTCGGATGAAGACATTCTCATTAGTGGGCTGAAGCCCTACACCAGGTACGAGTTTGCCGTGCAGTCCAATGGCGTTGGCATCGACGGGCCCTTTGGCAGCGTGGTGGAGCGCTTCACCCTTCCTGACCGTGAGTACCTGTGGGAATTGAATCTTGATTTCTCCTGGCTTTCCCTGAATCTCTTACCCAATCCCACCTAACGTGCCCCTGAGAGATGTGGTCTCGGATCACCTCTAAGCTGTGATGCCCCCAAGTACGTGCTGAGAGCTGCTTTGTGAGCAGAGAGGAGCATGTGAAGGGAATTGGAGCAATGGCCACTGTTACTGTGGGGCTGCCTCTGGGTTCAGAGAAATCCTGCTCGTTAGAGAGAGCTGACAATGCACCTCGTGAGCGCTGGATCCCCCCCAGGGCTGAGTGTTGCTGCCAGAACAAGAGTGCCTCGCCCAGCCTGGTTTTCCATCATGACCTCCACTTCAGGCCTGGTGAAGGCTGGGAGGCAGAGATGATCCCAGGAGCTGTGGTGGGTTAGCTCCTCACTCTGTGACAGCTTCTCTGGTATTCAGCATCACAGAGCAGCAGCGATGGCTTTCGGAGGTGTTTTGTGACCAGTTGAGATGCAAGCAGGGCTTTTGGGAAGGTGAAGAAAGACACAAGGAGTGCTGGTGTGCTGGGAACTTTCACAGAGGAGCAATGTTGCACAGCCTCAGTGTTCTGTGTCGCTTCACTAGCACTGTCACATCTTCTTTGGCTGGTTGGCTGTGGTACACAAGTCCTGCCCTCAGCTGGGCCCAGCAGCCTCCTCTCTGTGCTCTCCAGAGCTTGTTTGGATGGGGTGTCTGCCCTCCCAGGTTGCCCATCATTTCATGGTTATAAACCTGGCTGTGGCACCACTGAGAAGGACTGGGAGAAGGTACAGAGCAGGTTGGGAGAAGGAACAGAGCAGTTGTCGTGCCCTGCAGGTTCTCCTCCCCTTTTCTGCTCTTCACACTGGGTCTTTACCTGTCTCTGCCAGGTCCCTCGACTCCTCCGTCTGACCTGCGGCTGCACCCGCTCAACCCCTACGCTGTCCAGGTGCACTGGTGCCCCCCTGCAGAGCCCAACGGCATCATCGTGGAGTACCTCATCCTCTACAACGCCAACAACACCCAGCCAGACGACATGTGGACCCTGCTGACCCGAGAAGGTGAGCTTCCCTGAGGTACTGTGAGACCCACCCAGGTCTTCCTCCTCCTTGAATTTCCTCTTGGAGCACACGACGCAAACTCCCTCGCTTCTGAGGGCCCAACACGATTCCACCGCTGCTTTGCTGCAGCCTCTGAAATCCTCTTGAAATAGCACGTTTTAAACTTCTTTTGACTTGCTTTTGATCAGGAAATATCTTCAGCACTGAAGTGCATGGCCTGGAAAGTGATACCAGATACTTCTTCAAGATGGGAGCAAAGACCGTCGTGGGCTCTGGTCCTTATTCAAACGTTAAGGATGTGCACACCCTCCGGGAGAAGTTCTCTGGTATGAATTCCCCTTGGTCTCTCTGTGAGATGTGACTGTGTGTAGACCAGTGCAGAAGATCCCATCATAGTCCTCAGATCTGCAGCTCCACAGGCCTCGGGGAGCTCCAGAACCCATCCCACAGCTGAACTTCATCTCTCTTCCCCAGCCCGGCTCGTATGGAAGGGCACATGCCACCTGCATCCTTCTGCCCTTCTCTTAGGCCTTTGTAGCCTGAAGGTGCACAGATGCCACTTCGCTTTAAGCTGCTCTAAATAGTCACTGCCAAGTAATCTTCTGCCTTTATGGGTATAGAGGCATCACCTGTTGGTGTTAGTGAAGCTGGTGCTTCTCTGAACATCAAGACGCTTTGTACCTTCTTCCTGCTGCCAGGTGAGATGACGTATCTGTCCTTCTCCTCCTAGATGTTCTGGATATCCACTCTGTCACAGGAATCATCGTGGGAGTCTGCCTGGGGCTGCTCTGCATACTCTTCTGCATGTGTGCCAGCTTCCGCAACAGCAAGCAGAGGTGGGTGGCACCTCGCCTTCCCAGGAGGTGAAGGAGGCTGATGTGGGTAGAGACAAAATTCACTGTAAACTGCTTCCTTCTGTTAGAATCATGGAATCATTTTGATTGGAAGAGACCTTTAAGATTCTTGAGTCCAACCATTAACCCAGCACTGCCAGGGCACCGCTAACCCATGTCCCTCAGCACTGCATCTCCACGGCTTGGAAACCCCTCCAGGGATCGTGGGGACTCCACCACTGCCCTGGGCAGCCTGGGACAGCCCTGGACAACCCTG
>WTSP01013759.1:0-18420 GCA_025331215.1 Actenoides lindsayi | reverse complement strand
GCTCCAGGCTCAACAAGCCCAGGTCCCTCAGCTGCTCCTCACCACACTTGTGCTCTAGACCCTTCCCCAGCTCCGTTGCCCTTCTCTGGCCATGCTCCAGCCCCTCAATATCCTGCTGGGAGTAAGGGGCCCAAAACTCAACCCAGTAGTTGAGGTGCAGCCTCCCCAGTGCTGAGTACAGGGGACTATCCCTGCCCTGATCCTGCTGGCCACACCAGTGCTGACCTAAGCCAGGATGCTGGTGGCCTTCTTGGCCACTTGGGCACACGCTGGCTCATATTCAGCCGGCTGTCAACCAACACCTGCCAGTTCTTTCCCACTGGGAAGCCAGGGTCTGATCCTGTTCTGGCTCTGCAAGGTGCTGGTAGCCTTGGCTGCAGGCTGCTGCTGGGCAGCCATTCGTTTCCCTCTGTAAAAGTGACTGGCTCAGTCTTGGCTTTGAGATCTGAGTTTGGGACCTTCGTGTCATCTACCACCCCTTGTTACCTCCCGGGACAGCGACACCGTGAACAGTGTGTCTGTAAAGAGCGTGTTCCCTGGAATACCCTTGAGGATGCACAAGAGGTGGAACTGTGTTTTATTGGTCAACTTTTATTCTTTGAAGTAGTCTTTTCCTGCCCTGCTTGGTCTGCCTGACATTGCGTCGTCTTCCATTCCTCCCTCCCCGTTTCCTCTCTCAGGCTCGCCTGAAACATTTCATTCCATTAGGGAACCTTTAATTGGCCTAATTTAGTTAATCTGTTTATGTCTCTCTTTGTAGCCCAGGGAGAGCATGTAAAGTAATTAGGAGGTTCAGTAAAACCAATGCATTGTGAGCACACGCGGGATTTCACGTTGGCATCGGCGCCGTGCTCGTGTGTCACCGGTGAAGGTGAGGCCAGGATACCTGGCTGACCTTGGTGAGGCCTGTCCCTGCTGCTGCTGCTGCTGGTGTGGTCTTCTGCAACGCGTCGTCTTCTGCTGGCATTGATGGTCCTGCGAGCTGAGGCCGTGCTCTTGGCCACCCCAAGCACGGCGGCAGGATCGGTGCTCGGCTCGAGGAAGGAGCTTTGCAGCCAGGCTGCATCCGTGGGGTTCGGTGGGATGTGGCTGCCTGTCTGGCCCCGAGCTGGAGAGCGTGAGGAATTTCCTGCAGCGCTTTCTGTTAAATAAAGAACAAATGCTGGCAGTGGTGGTGACTTCTCCCCACCTCGACCTGTTCTCAGGGTAAGTTCCCTCCCTTGGGAGGCCTTTCTGGAGGCAGCGTGTCCAGATCTCTCTTCCAAAGCGGCAATCCTGTCTGCAGAGGTTTACACGAAGATTTGAACGAGTGCAGAGCAGGGGCTGGAGAGGGCGGTGCCAAGGCCTGATCGCTTGGAGCCCTGGTTTCTGTGGCAGAGGGTGACCGTGTCCAGCAGTGGAGTTATGCTCAGAGATCAGAGCTTTGGGCAGAGGGATGATTCTGACTGCGTGTCTCTGTCGCTGTAATCGAACGGGGAAAGGACGCTTAAGAGTTAAATTCACTGAGGATTTTTGCCAGCAGAATAAAACCCTTGTTTTTTGATGGATGTGGTTAGGGAAGCAGGGATCAGCGAGGAGCACCCGCCTGGAGAGCGGTGTTGGCACCCGTGCCGACCTGCGAGGATGACCCAGCAGGTGAAGGAGAAGCTCCAGTGACGGCCAGGGAGCAACAGGCTGTTGTTACTGGGAGCGGGCACTGGAGGGAGATGTGCTCCCATGCAGGAGGCCCTGCTCCCACTGCTGCCCAGTTCCCACTGGCAGTGCCACCGGAACCTTCCCTGAGCATTGTTGCATCCTCTATATTCTGACATGTATAATGTGTAACGGTGAAGAGACTCGTGCTAAAAACACCTCCACAAGCAGCTGCCAAGAGGCCACGTGTCCTCGTGCTGATGTGATTTTGCCTGGCTGGGTGGCCAAGGAGTGGGGCAGGTCCCATGAGCGTGGCTGGACCAGTGTGCACGCGCCTGGTCCCCACAGTAGGTGTAAATCAGAGCCTGGTGCTGTTTTGAGCGTGTGCATCTCCCAGCTTATGGACAAAGTGCTACCAGCCAAGGCTCAGGGGTAGGTTGTAGGTTCCTCAGCTTGTCCTCTGTGCTGCAAACAGCTTCTTCCAGCAGCCGTTGAAGCCAGGCTGCCAAAAACCCCCGGGGACCTGCCTGGAATGGAGTGTTGCTGGGAGCTTTGTACCCTACAGTGACCAGCTGCCTTTGCTGCCTTCTCTTTTCTTCCCTCATGCTGTTTGTGGTTGGGGCTGTGAAAACCCACGGCAAGGAATGTGGTAGAGGCACGGGAAAGAGAAAAGCCTTGTGGAAGGAAATTCCTGGTCCAGCCTGGCAAGGGGAAGCTCCCCAGGGTGCTCTAGGTCGGGTGCTGTCCCTTTAGTCATTAGAAGGGAGTGAGAAATGTCTCGAGGATTTAACAGCATATCATGTCACCGCAGGGCTCCGGATGTTGGCTGGGGCAGACTCTTAGTCTGCTGCCACCGCCGTTGTCGGGCAGGTTTGTGTAGCTGTGATGCCAAGGAACTGGCAGCTCCAGGCCTGGGTGACCTTCTCTCATTGCCTGCTTGACTCTATATCCTCGAGTGACACTCCCAGATCCTCTTCTGTGTTGGTCGGGTGGCATTTGCTGTTAGCAGTGGCATGGTCCCCTGCTTGCAGGCTTCTCACATCCTGGCTCGTAACAGCGTTTCATGGATTGTTCTTGTTTTTGGTTTTATTCTTCTGGCAGCATGAGGTTCCGGCGTAGGTTGGAGGCTCTGTGTTGTTGGGAGATGTGCAAACAGACAGAAGGGACTGTCCCTGTGCCACGAGCAGTCAGAAGTGAGTAAATCTCACTTTGCAGGTGTGGGGACTGGAGAACAGTGAGACCAGGAGCAGGAAGACTTTAACAACACTGAGATTTCAACTGCCTCCTGCAAAGAATCGCGGGCAGAGGTTTTGAGAAGTCCCCTTGGTCGTTTTCAAGTCAAGCCCAGTTCCTTTGAGCGTAGGGCCGTGATTCCTCTCGAGGCATTACACACAGTGCTGGGGGTGCAGGACGGTGCGAGGAGAAGGTGGGACAGTTTCTGTGCTGCTGGACAGCCTACCAGAGCTGCCTGGCTGTGCTGCCCCTGCCTGAGCTGTCAGCTCGGGGCTCCTCTGGGTGCCTGACAGCTTCATCAGGCAGGAGGGCTCTCAGCCATTTAGCAAGCCCTTTCCCATCCTTTCTGCGCGTTTCCCAGCGGTCACACACGAGGATTTGTAAATACACTGACAAGTGATTTTCCTCTCCTGCCCTCTTCCCCTTTCAAGTGACCCCCAGACTGATGCCCTCAGTAGCCAGCGTTATAAATGACACGGTGGTGCCCAGGCTGTGGCAACGCAGCTCTGCTTCCCCTGACAGATGGGCCGAGGATGATGAAATGGCTCTGCTTCAGACAGCTCTGTCACTGCTGCTTTTGGGCCAAGCAACGTAGGGGGTGGGGGAGAATGTTAAAAAGCATCTGCTTTCCATGGAAGACTTCAGCTTTTCACTGAACGAAGCCAAACCCAAGTGTTTTGGCTTGGAAGTGTTTGACGTTGTGCTTCTCGGGAGCTGGAACCCTCCTCTCTTGCTGTCCCACTCCTTCCCTGTGGGCCTCCTCCCCACGGGGACTGCGTTTCCCATGAAGCATCCCTGTGACTGGGAGAGCAAAAGCTGCAACGCATCAGGGGACTTGGATCTACCCCGCTTGTTTGTCATTTTCCCGTTGAAATTTTTCTGTTTGGACACACACACACACAAAAAAAAAGTCCAAATGTTTTCTGGCAAGTCTTAGATGAGAGCTGTGCTCCCGTTGGGAGCTCACAAAGATTCTCCTTTCTCTGGCCAGGGAGAGGTCTGGTGTTACATTGCATCTTGTTTAGAGGTGCAGCTGAGGGCAGGGATCCCTCGATGTTTGTGTGACACGGAGCTTTCCCACTCCCACCGGCCGCTGAGGTGCCTCTCAGCAAGGAAGCCTTTCTCCCCGCTGTGACACCCTGAGAAGCCGGGCACACCTGAAATGTCCTCAGTCTTGTTGTGGAGAGGGTTTCAAGCTAGTTTAAAAAAAAACTCCATCCTCGTAAAACAGGGCAAGTTTCATGATCAACATTTCCTACGTGTTCCTTCGTAGCTCGTATCCTCGCATGGAATCATTACCTGTCACTGGGAAGGTAACGTGATCTTGGCACGTTCTTACCGGTCGGAGTTTCTCTAAAGAGGCTGAAATGAAAAGGCTTGTTTGCTTTGGTAAGGCTTTAGCTGTAATGGAAACACCTTTTATTGGAAGATGTTTCTATTAGTTTTCATTCTCGTGTTTGCAGTCAACTGACAAATGGATTTTTTTTTCTCTCTTTAAATTAGTATTAGACCGGCACCCGTTGCTTTTGTTACTTGGCTGTAAAAAACAGGAGAACATTTCCTTGCCTTCCTTCAGCCATTCCCTAGCCCCCCTGGAGCAGAAGGAACTAGCATCACTTGTTACCCCAAAAGATACTGCTTAAAAAGGTTGAGAAGCTTTCAAGCACGCCAGACCTGTGATGAAAACAGACCTGGAGTTAATTGCTGCTGCCCAACCTTAGAGACTAAGCCCCGAGAGGGTTGGGTTTTTTTCCCTTTCAAACACAACGTGCTTGAACAACATGTGGGATATAGGCCATGTTGCGTGTGGCTGATGGGTTGGGTTTTTTTTTCTGTTTGTTGAAAGTTGCAAACTGGTACAAAACAAGTTTGTTCTTCCTTGCAGCCAATTTCAGCCAGAGCTGAACAGGCTGTTCCCAGAGTCATCAAAACCTATGTAAACATGGCAGATTGACGTTTCCGCTAACAGATGGTCCATCGGGGATTGCAGCAGAGCTGCCTGCTCCTTTCCATGGTTTTTGGTATTCGCAAGATGCCTGCAAGAAGGTTTTCAAGTTTGCTCTGTGTGTGTGTGTGTGTGTGAGCGCGCGTACGATGCTCAGATCTTTTCTGATGGCAAATATGTGTGTAAGCATCTATAATAGGACACACATTTCTGTGCATATTTGTGTAGGTTCGACGCTGAAATTTCCAGGCAGTATTTGCTGAGGAACGTATGTTCCTTGGAAGAGGCGCAGAAGCCATCAGTCAGCGATGTAGCTGCAGAAAAGCCTCTCAGATGGCAGCAAATTGAACACGTTCCTCGAGTACTCGCGCGCAGCGCTGTTCCTTATTGTGAGCTCTGGGTGATCGCTTGGTTGATTTCTGGCTATTAAAGTGTAGTTTAATGATTGTCCACTTAGAAAGAGGGCAATTAGGAAATGCTCTTGGCTCAGGATATATGGCCGAGGATTGCGGAGAGAGGAATGGCAAAGACACTGCCTCTGGCATCCACTTTGGAATTAGCGAATGCTTGATGTCCACAGCACTGTTCTGCAGGGTGCTGCCAGGTGAATGAGGCCCTTTACTACTTTCTTTCTCAAGGTTTCATCCTGAGGCAGCAACAGAGCTCCAGTGACTTGGGGTTGGGGCTGGGGTGTAAGGCTGCTCTGCCTCCCACAAGGGCTTGAGGCGGGGTGGACAGAGAGTGCTCCGGGAAGGTTCAGGCAGCTCTATGGCGCGTACGTGAGCGCTTGAGCGTGCCTTCTGCCGGCACCGACAGCACGAGGTAGCATTTGCTTCTTGCTAAATAGCTGACTTAGGAATGCCTGGCTCACATACAACATCTGGTCCTGTATTTCTACCTAATTTCCAGCCAGATGGACCGAGGCACAAGGAGGTCAAATGACTCACGCAAGGTCAGGCTGATGTCAGAGCTCTCTTTGCCATCTCACCCAGACCCGTGCTACGTTGACTGCTGCTGGAATAGATCTGGCCTGAAGCAGTGGCCACATGTGCAGAGCAGAAACCCAGGGTTCTCCTGCCCGAGAGAGAGCAGTAGGTGGTTAGTGGGGTTGACTAGATTTGCCACGTATCTTCACCCCGCGCGACCGTTGTGCTCGCACCGCCGGTATTCTGTGCGCACGTGGGCACTCGCAGCTGGGCCAGGTCAAGATTTTTTCTTCTATTCAGCCTTGTGTTGTCCTCTTGCTTCTATCCAGGCAGCAGCTGTGGAGCAAGCCTGGAGATAAGTGGCTCACGAGGCACTTAAATCCGAGCGCGCACGCGGACGTGCGTGTACGTCTATGTGCCTACGTGAGTCAGTAGCAAGGCTGAGCTCAGGTATATGCAGGACAGCCCAATAAAATCAAATCCTGGAAAGAAAATACTTCTCTGCCTGTGAACTAACAGTCTGAGCTGTTAAATAACTTCAGCTCTTACAGGCGCCCGTTTCCCATGCACAGAGGTGTGCATTCAGCAGTTTACGGCGAGGGGAAGCCGAGAGAACCCAGAACAAATTGCGTTCAGCCCATATAATTTAATTAGATCTACAAACAAGGTAACACTGGTTGCCCAGGGGATTTAAGAGAGCTAAGAATTGCTTGGTGGTCTGTTGCAAAAAAAAAATAAATATATATATATATATATATAAGGCCCCCAGTTTTGTGGCTCTCTATTGACGGGGAATGGCAGCGTGTTTAGCCAAGCCCTTGCTTCGAGCAGGAAATCTGTCTGTGAGCAGTTCAGAGTTGGCTTCAGCTCTTACCGGAGCGCACGTGCCAGCAGAGACAGGTGAGGGTCCTTCGTGCTGCAGAGCAGAGCTTGTGCCAGAGCAAATGCTGCCACTGTTCAGCTCCAGGTCACCACCATCCCAGCTCCAGATTGCCACCGTCCCCGCCGCTTCCCAGCGTGGCAGAATTGCTCGTTCTGCTCCGGGTTGTTTGGAGGAAGATGATTTCAGTGGGCCTTTAAATGGTGTTCTGTGCCGTGATATACCCGTCGGTCTCAGAATTGGAGGACTGGTAGAAAGCCCCTTAGGAGACCAGTTGTGAACCATCTGGCAACTTTTATCTGCGTCAGAGCACGGAACAGAGCAACAAAGCCTGTTGTAATGGGGTGACTGTGCCAGTCAGTTGCAGCAAGCTTTTCTATTTTGATGCCATCAGCAGCATTCTCCACATTTAATGTATATCTTCTAACACTGTGCTATTTTCCCAGCTTGCACCTTCCTTTTTTTGAGCTACTTCTCATTTCAGGTTTATAAGGATAAGAATCTGTATCTGCGATAATTGGATCTTTTCTCCTCCCACTTTTCTTTTGCAGCCTTCATGGAATAAATCAGCCAGCCAGCCCTGGACAAACAGCGTAGCCAGATATGGGGATGCTATCACAAAAGAGCCTCTCTCTGCTGTGAACGGATCGCTGAAGCTCCCTCCCAGCACGGGACAGAAGCTTTTGTTACAAGCCCTGGTTTACGACGCCGTGATGGTGGGTTTATTGACTTGTGTATTCTGATGTGGTTTTCCTATTTATGTTCCCAGTCTCCCTTTCTCCTTTTCGCAGCACAGGAGAAAATGTTTTCTTCTCTAAGCCAGCTGTAGGTGGCTGATCGTGGGCTTTGCTGGGTTTTTTCCCTAGGTGTAGGAGTGCATGCCAGGGAGTGATGGGATTTGAGTAAAAGCATGTTTGTTTTTTCCAGGCATCACTCAAAGCCTCAGCTCTCCCCTGATCTTCTGCCTTGACTCCAGCCAGCCCTGGAGGGCCTGTGCCTGTGAGCTTGTTCTGTTGGGGATGGTCAGGTGGGGTCAGACAGACGGGTTGTCAGAAGGGTTGGGGCATTCCCAGTTCATGAGGACCTAGAGCCAGGCACCAGCAGGCTGCTTTGGGTCTTTGCTGGTGCTGAGCCAACAGTCTGCCCAGTGAGTTAGGAGCTGCACTGCTCAGCACAGTCATCTACAGGGTGCTCCCTGAAGGAGGGGTCGCTTCTTTGCCTGTAAAAGGAGCCAAAGATCAAGGGTTGATTTAAACTCCTTCTCCAGATAGGGTAGAGCAATTTCCAGTGCACTTGTCTTCTCAATGTGGGTGCATAGACTGGGAGGAGGAAATCCTGTTCCTGATAGTGCTTCACTGGACTAAGTGTGCCCTCCTGTGCCTGGGGGAGTTTGTCCAACGCCTGTGCCGCAGTCTGAGCACCACACACTCAGGTTGACTTTACCAGAAGGTTTCTTCGGTTTAAAAAGTTCACCCTCTAGCCCCAGCAAATACTTCTAAGCAACTTACCTGTGTTTCCTTCCTAGATAGTGGTGTGAAAATCAATTATACACAGGATGTAATTAGCGCTGTGGCTAGATTTAAGACAATGGTTTACAACCCAATTACAGGGCACCCTTTACAGCACAGCTTACCCGTCAGACCTTGTCCACAAAAGGAGAAAAATGTTAAAATATGTAAATGATGCCCACAGTTGGCTTCAAGGGAAAGCACGAATTCCACGTGGGATGGCACGTCTGCCGTACTTTGAATTGTCTTCTTGCTCCTAAGTCACAGTCAGCCCAGAATCTGAGCTCTGGTTGATTAGAGGGCTCTTGGTGAGCTTCCAAAATGTCTGTTAAATTATGAATCTAGCATAATAACCCCCTCATTAACCGGATTTATGGAGACCTGTAGCCTGATCTCCACTTAAACACTCCAGACGAGCACTGATTGTTTTCTTTCTGAATTAAAGTGCTTGAATCTACACCCAACTTCTGCCACCAGGGCTCTAACAGGGAAACATTTTGTGGTGTGTAGCCAAAACTCAACCAGGAGCCCTGGTATCTGTTTGTGGGTCTGTATCCTGAGCAGTCTCAGAAGCCAGCCTGGAGTGCTGCCTGAGCACCCTCTAGAAATCCAGCCCTTAATATGGAAACAAACTGGTGAGTTTTGAAAACTGTGGTCTTTGACAGAGGCTTGGAGGATGCCTCCTCCTCAGAGGAGGTTGTCTCTGAACGGTTGCTCCAGCCCACCAGGAAATGCTGGGCAAATTGCACCCTTGGGGACTTGTTTTCCCCAGTATAAAATAGGAATAATGATCTCGAGGTGATTTGAGATGCTTCTTAAGATTTCAGCTCTGAGAAACATACCAAGATAATGCTTACTAGAGGCATGTGGACATCCTGTTGCACTCTGTGGGATTAAAAAGAAGTACATTTCAGTGCATGGTTGGGTCACAGCCTCAATTATCTGAATTTCATTTACTTTACTTTCTTTTTTATCCAAAAAAAATAAAATCCCCCTGTCTGATAACAGAATGAAGCAAAGAAAACCCACCCACCAGCCAACCTCCACCAAGTGGAAGCCGAGGTCATCGTCCATTCTGATTTTTCAGCCTCTGACAGAGACTACAACTCCCAGCTGCACACCCTGGAGAGTGAAGAGACAGAAACTGAGGACCAGGAGCCTGAAGAGCTCCCATCCACAGAGCTGGCTCTTCCTGGCTCTCCCAGCACCCAGCAGGACACTGGCCAAATGCTGGTGGACTGCATGGGCAATTCTGAGCTTCAGGCCCGGGCCGAGCTGTCACATACCGACAGAGAGACTGACCAAACAGAGGCTGTTTGCGTCCATGGGCTCACCAATGGCTTCCACAGACACGGGGAAAGTCTGGATTCGGTGGAGAGCGGAGATTCGGACTCCATCCGGGAAGGCAGGGGGGATGTGCAGCCAGTCAAGTGCCAGTCGCTCTCCCCAGCCCCGGAGGAGGCCCCCCCCTGTAGTAACTCTGGTTTAACCAGTTCATCCTCAGCATCTGAGAAGATGGCATGTGTCCACAATCATTAAAGAGTGAACTAATCTGATTTTGATCATGGGAGAGCTAGAAGCACTAGGAAGGGCCTGTCCCTGTGAGGTTCTGCATGCCCTCGACTCACTGAGCCCAGCCGGAGCTAGGAAGGCGCAGGCAGCACCTCACCAGAGCAGGATTCAGACCTGGCTGCTGTACATACCGCCTTCAAGAAACCAGTAGGTAGATGGGTGGGGGCCCATCTTCTTCCCGCTGAAGCTGATGCATAACTTGGTATTTGTGGGAGCAGGATCGAGCCATCTGCCAAAGTCCGACACGAAACCGCGGCTACAGCCGAGCCTTCTGCGTTAGACTGGGGCTGTCGCTTCCCCCTAGTCCTCGAGGTGCCTGGCAAGACGTCTTTGGAACGCTGGGAAGAGGCAGAGTTCACCGAGCGATGCTTCTCGGCTGTCTGTTCTCCAGGGAGCACCTTGGCACTACCTACTGCCTGGCAGCGTGGGGATGGATTTTGTCAGAGGAGTCCCCCGGGGGAGTGGAAGCCAAGACAGAGAGAGGCAGCGAGCTGCAACCACCAGCCTTTTCTGCCCTCCCGTGGTTAAAAGGATTATAAGGCTCTCTTTGTGCGCTACCCCAGAAACTGTTACAAGCAGGCTGATGTAGTGGCCTTTTATTACACACTCTACGAGTGCCTCTAACAACTTGTACTATATAGAACCTTCTGCAGCGTCTGGGTCATTTCACCAACCTGGACTTTGTTTTACGTAGGTTCTTGTACCTAATATTTTAGGTACACGTCTGTCCTTTTAATGTTCAACATGTATTTTTATTTCCCGGGAACATCTTTATATTATTTAATTTTATAAAGTGGAGTAGCGTGTGCTATAGAGTAGAATTTTTACTACTTCTCTCTTTCTTTGTTTTTTCCTCCCTAACAACACAACTACCTCATGTCTGTTGGAGAAAAACAAGCAGTAGCCCTACTCTTTTGTTATAGTCCCTCGTAGGTTTTAACTTATTCTTATACCGCCTTTTTCTAAAGAATATGCTTGCACTGGTCGTTGACTCTTTTTTAACACGTAGTTCTGCAGAGCTGATGTCTCTCCTGCTTTGTTTCTGAGGAGCATCTATAGGACACCTCCCCTGCATCTTGGAGAGCTGGGTCCCGTTTCTCTGTAGGACTGTGTTTTGCAGGAGCTGGCCCAAGGAGATGGCTTCAGATGTGGATCCATCTTAACAAGCTCATACTGGAGAAGAGGGAAAAAAAGAACCAACAATTGCAAAATTAAGTTGTGATCTTGGGGGAAAAACAAACCAACAATTGCAAAAGTAACTCGTGGTCTTGGGGACGTCTATTTCTTTCTTTTTGTGCTCAAGCGGAGACGTCTGGGATGATTTTGATTCCCCGAGAGCAGCTGTCAGCCTTCTGTAAAGCAGTGGACTTGCTGAAGCCTTTGAAAAGCACATGAAATTTTCCAGTCACCTCTGAGCATCCTGGCCAAAGTGCTTTTGGGTTGGGTTTCTTTTTAAGAGCGGGGCTTAAAATTGCAAGTCAAATCTTTGGTCTCATACAGGTCACTCTGGTTTGAAAGTCATCCAGTGACCCTTCCTTGCTGACACCGCTGACATGTCCCTTGGCCTGGCCTTCTGCTGTGGGGTGAACTTTTCTCTACCTTTCCTCCAGCCTGTCTCTGCCCTGTTCCAGGCTTGCAGATTTTGACTGAACGTTGCAGATGGGACCAGCTCCTCAGGGGTAACAGGCATCGGTAATCCTGTTCATGGGGTGTTTGGTAAATGAATCTGGAGATGTCAGAGATCTGGCCATTTGTTTAAGAAATCATGGAAAAGATGGCCACCTCCTTCCTTTCTGACTGAAATTCCCCCAGATTTGTACCAGGAGCTGTGCACCCACCTCATGAGATCCTGTAAAAGACTTTGGGTTTTGTGGTGAAACCTGAACTGAGCTACCACTGCTTGCAGCAAGGAGAACCTTGCTCCACCAGCACTCTGTCCCCACTTCTGTTGTTAAGAGCTGTGTCACAGTGTGCCCCATGTTTGGAGCTGACCTGGACCACCCTGTGTCTTTGCAATCCTCCACCAAACCCCGTTAGCTCCAGCTCTTCAGTAGTGGAGTATGTACCCCTCTGGGATGGATATTGGAGCTTCCACCTCTGCCTGTCCTACAGCATCTCCTCCCAACATGAGGTTCTGGTAAATGGCTGTATTTCCAGTCGTTGCACTTGCTCTGTTGCTCCAGCTGCTGTGTGGTAACTTGAGGAGTCTCAGAAATGATGTTCCATGCTCTTAAGCTCCATGACCGTCGAAAACTATGGCACAGAGGCTGGAAGTCAGTGCCAGTGGACAGGGCAGGCAAGAGTTAGAAGGTAGAGGCAGAGCAAGAAGGTAGAAAGGCAAGAAATCCTAACTGGGCAGAGCAAGTGTGTAAATAACCTCCAGAACTCGTTGCCACAAGACTTTGAAGCAAATATCTTTGCAGGGTTACAGCCAAGGCAGTGAAGTGTTACTGCAGGCAGTGAGGGCAGTTCTCAGTTACGTGGGAGTGGACATGATTGCAGAGGTAGAAGCCCTCCAGCTGGGGAGTATTGGGCATGGGCAGGAGACTTCTGCAGCTGAACCTTAGCTTGCAGTTTCATGGAGGAGTCCTTGTCCTTCCCCAGTGACAGAACAGACCCTGTACCAGCCACACTGCTTTTGTTGATGTGCAGAAAGGGAGAAGGACCTTCTCCAAACAGCTCACTCCAGAGGACCCCCTGATGACTTCCTTTCATCTCCCAAACAAAGTCATCTACGTGCAACTATGACCAGTACCCAAGGACCGCTGCTTCTGTGTGTCTCAGCTGCTGGTGGGCAGCACCTGGAGGAGTTTGGCCAGCAGCAGGTATGACCAGGGCAGCAGCGTTTCTCCTCCCAGCTCCCTGGCGTGTGACACTGTACCTGGGGCAGGTCAGGGCCAGCTCTGAGCTTTCCACCCAGGGGCCTGTGGGGACGGAGGCTCAGTCCAGCAGCTGATTTCAGAGTGTGCCAGTTTCTGGGGTGCTCCTTTTCTACGTGCACCCCCTGCTTTGTCTGCATGAACTTAATGACAGAGCCGTGGGGTGAGCGTTGCTGATCTGGTAAAAGCTTCCCCTGCCTGTCACCGAAGCCAGCTGAGGTCACCACTGAGCTCTGTGCCAACGCCTGTCCCCACGGCGCGTCCTCGTCTTAACTGGGCTGTGCCCCAGGTCCCTCCTGTCCCGACCGCACGTGGGACCTTTGTAACCTCAGCTAGAAATGAACGGAAGAAGACAAATGATACACGTTTTCTTTGTAAAGCTCAAACAACCAGTGCATATATTTTTTTATCATGAAGTAGCTTTCTTGCAGATTTCTCACAGACACACAAACTGTTGATACCTTTAATTGCCCGTCGTACTTACTCTACGTTCCTACGCGTCAGGCTCCTTTCTCCCTCTTCCCTTCCTTTCAGTAACACTAAAGATTATTGCTGTTTGACTTTTTGCTGGTGTATATTGTTTTACATGGTTAAAATGTCAGGTTTGTCTCACTGGCATAATTTTGTAGTATTAATGTTACCGTTTGGCTACACAAGTGTATATTCCCCGTGCTGCTGTGAGAGTCACACTTCTCATCCTTTATTTCTTTTAATTCCTTGTTACGTGAAACGCGGGACTTGGATAAAAATCTCTTTCAACTTTTTGTTGATTTGATTTCTTACTTAACAGACAGCAAAGTTCTGGTTTAAATAGCTCAAATGAGATAACATGATCTAGGTTTGCAGTATTTTTCCCCATGACTAGCTAACAATCCTGAGATCAGCCCGTGAAACACGCTGCGTAAGGAAACAGCCATTTTCATAAAGCACCATGTCTGGTTTTGATCTCCTTAGAAATAGGTGTTTTGAAGGGATCATCGTGTCTTTTCTAATCAATACTTTTGTTAGGAAAGAGGTGTTTAGTCCAGCAGAAATCTGCCATCTGAGTTCTGTTGCTGTTTTCCCTTGCTTGCATTTTGAAATGAAATTTCATTTCATTTTTGACACAGTGCATAAGGATGTGTAACCAGAACTTGATCTTGTTTGAAGATTGTGTCTGTGTTTGGTTCCATGCTGTACTTAATTATAGCTTTCTTTCTTCAGAGACTGTTCTTACTCCACAAATACTCTTTAGTGTTAAAAGTGTAAGAAGACATTGTCCTTATATTCCTTAACTAATGGGTTATTAAAAAAATATTTTGAAAAAAAGAGGGGAATTTGTCTCACGGTTCAGAGTTTTACAGCTCTTGCTCCTCACAGCTCAAATCCAGCCTTGTGCTTACCTCGCTTAGGGGTGGATCTGAGCAAGACCCTGTGGTGGGCAGACCCAGGGTGACGTGGTGGAGCACATTCCACAGCAAGGCTGTGCCTCACCCGGGGGAAGCAGGATGCAGGGTTCATGCTCCTGCCAGTTCAGTGCCTGAGCTCCCAAAAGTGCATGTTGGGAATGGAGGCAGAGTTTGGGTTCATTAGGCTTTTCTTGAGGCTTGCTCATTTCTCAGGTTTGATGGGATTCCTGCAAGAAAAAGGAAAATTTATGTGTCCAGTTTTGTGCTTCATAGAGTCACAGAGTCAGAGAATCGTTTTGGTTGGAAAAGACCTTCAGGATCATCAGATTCCAACCACTCCTCACAAGAC
Organism: Actenoides lindsayi; assembly: GCA_025331215.1. NCBI lineage: Eukaryota > Metazoa > Chordata > Aves > Coraciiformes > Alcedinidae > Actenoides > Actenoides lindsayi. Next base: position 4,108 of record WTSP01013759.1, on the reverse strand, counting down.
TTGTTCTCCAGACCCTGTCTTCACTTCTCTATGGCCCCGGCTCCCTTGCAACTGCTGTGTCCATCTGTCTCTCTGTTCATCCATGTCATCCCACTGTGTCCCCTCAGCAGACTCCCATCGACACGAGAGCTGGAAGGGGGATTTGCAGTCACCCATCACCCCCTCAAGGTCCTTCCTTGCTCGTTGGGGCGTTACCAGTCGTTAGGAGGAAGACTCATCGGAGTCACACAGCCTGACAGAGTTCCCTTTAACCGCTATCGGAGAGTGCTGTGCCAAGTGCAGATTTATTACCTCTGTAATGCAGATAAAATGAGATTTTATGGCTCTGTAGCCCTGGCAGCATGAAGTAATAATGGAAACTATCTACTGAAGGAGGGAAAGCATCCTAGCAAGAGAGAGACGTTTGGGAGGTTAACAGCGTGTCCTCAGGCACTGCTGGATAGCCTCTCACCTGTCTTGCTGGGCATATGCCACGGGGTGTTCAGCCCAGCGTGTCACCTGAGAGAAGTCTCACCATTCATTTGCTACCTGCTTCTGCTTATTTTTCACATTAAAAAGAAATTCCTAGCAAGATGAAGAAAATTTGGGGTCTAGAGCACAAGTCTGGTGAGGAGCTGCTGAGGGACCTGGGCTTGTTCAGCCTGGAGAGAAGGAGGCTGAGGGGAGACCTTCTGGCTCTGACAGCTCCTGACAGGAGGTTGGAGCCAGGGCGGGGTTGGACCCTTCTCCCAAGGAACAAATGATGGGACAAGAGGAAATGGCCTCAAGTTGCAGCAGGAGAGGTTATGGTTGGAGCTGAGGAATGATTTCTTCCCCTCCAGGGTTGTCCAGGACTGTCCCAGGCTTCCCAGAGCAGTGGTGAAGTCCCTGTGATCCCTGGAGGGGTTTCAGAGCCATGGAGATGTGGTGCTGAGGAGTGTGGGTTAGTGGTGCCCTGGCAGTGCTGGGCCAGTGGCTGGACCTGATAATCTTAAAGGTCTTTTCCAACCAAAACAATCTGATGATTCTATGATAAGAGCGAGGTGTTTGTTTATGTTTCTCTTCCCAGCCTTTCTCACCCCAGTACACTACGCTGTGATGCAGTCAGCAACGTTACCGCAGCAGACTTGGGTCTCCTGTGGTCTCAGGTACCTCCGTAAGTTAGAGGTGCCCAGTGCAGCGTTGCCCAACTCAACACTCTGACAAACACCACAGCGTGAGGTGATGCTCTTTGGATGCCGGGGATGCTCCACAGATGCTCAGCAGACACCTCCGGTGGAAACTGCGTATTGTGGGGACTCCTCCAACCTCCTCCCCTCCAGCAAAGCACTGGAGCAGCAGTTACACCAGCACAGTCAGACTGAAACCCTGCCTGTGTGTACATGAGTGAGAAGCTCCCAGGCTGTTAGCAGACGGGGAAACCACAATTACACATAGAATAATAAATGGAGTGAATTCAGACAAGTTAATCTCCCACTTCATCCGCTGAAACTACTAATGGTGTCTCGGGGACCTTAGTCTGCAGTTAATTGCTGTAAATCAGGAGCACTATTGGAGGATAACTTTGCAGAGGAGAGGACAGATGGACAGCCAGACCCTGTGCCCCTCTGCAGGAGGGAGAACGGAGGGATGGACCCCACAGCCGCTCCGCAGGGAAGGGGTTTGGAGCCCCGGTTGGGGCTGGGCACCGTCGCTTCTCTAACCCTGCTGCTTTTCAAAGGCTCCAGTTTCTGCTCGCAGGATGATAAGCAAATTCCTGCCTCCAATACAAAGCAGCTTTTTGAAGCCCTCATGGTTATAGAGGAGAACAGAAAAACAGGAGCACTCTGGATTCCTGCTCTCAGCTGGCTCCGAGAGCCTTCAAACCTGCTGTTTGCTCTAAAAATCTCATGGCTTTACATGTGAGTCCCGTCGTCTGGCAGGACCGACCGCGCTGGCCACTACTGAATGTGACACCACCGATGACACTGGTGTCATTTGCAAGATGCAGGGCTGAATGCAGTGATGCCCTCAACATGTAGCTACCTCCCCTGGCTCCTGCCACTGCACAGGGGACGAAAGCACCCAAACTCAGTTGTTCTCGGGGGACACCAGCCCTGTAAAACACACAGCGCTTTATTTCTCTTGGCATTAGTAATTCCCAGAAGCCATCCTTGGTGCCGGCGGCATCCTGGGAGCTGCCACCAGCCCACGATTCCTGCGAGGGTTACAGAAATGCTGATGGGGCCCCGCGGCAGGAGCCAGGGAGACGCCTGGGGAACAGGAGCAGGGCTGGTGCCAAAAGGTCAGGGACAGCACAGAAATTCAGATGTTACTGAGAGGCTGACGGAGCCAGAGCAAATTCTTCCCCGGCTGAAAGCAGCCTCATACAGCTCAGCCCTCCGCTAAATGAGAGGAGCGTTAATGTGGAGCAGATGTAGTGACGTCTTCTCTCCTCGTTAGCCAACTCCAGCACGCTCGGGGTGCACTGGCCAGGGGAGCCACGATTGCTTGTCTTTACAGAGGGTTTTCCACCAGGTTTCTGGGCACAGTTGCAGTGCTTCGTAACCTGGTCCATCGAGCTCTGGTTTTATTCTGGAAAAAGAAATTAGTTAGGATCCACTTGTATTTCTTTTTCGTTGTTTTTTCACCCAGCAAACACCACAAAAGACCCTCAGCTGTCATTGCAGAGATGACTTTTGCTGCTGGTGGTGATGCGTTTGCAGAGAATGTGGGCCAAGGGACTGGGCAAGATCATTTGGAAGCAGCAAAACATAAGGTGGGTGCTGGGGCTGAGAGCTGTGTGCAGGGACTGATTGTCCTCGTTTCATGCCAGGAGGATGGACAAATGATCTTGAGGGCTATGGCAGCACTGAGGAGCAAACTCATCCCTTACTGGGTCCTTCCTCACCAGAGTCTCTTCAGTGGTGAGCTGGTTGGTCCAACATCTGTGTAACTGATCCAGGTAAGTCACCTTATGATAGTGTTTAAAGTAAGGAGCACTGAGGTGGGACAAGCCAAGCTCTTCTTCATTCCTGCCCCCAGGATCCCCTCATGGCCATCAATCTGTGATTCCACCACCCTGTTTCCAGTCACCTCCAGGCATTGCCACCTACCTCAGTGGGTGGTTTTATTCTTCAAAACAAAGCCCGAAAGCGAAACACTTGGTGTTGCTGGCACACAGTTGGAAGTTGTGCTGTCTCATCAGTGTTTTCCTTTGTTTTAATACCATGTTTTTGGGTCCTGTCCCTAAGGGAAGACAAAGGCAGCTCCCCAGCCTGAGGGACAGCCACACACACAGGCTCAGGGATGGGACCCGGCCATCGCCCACTGTGGCAGATCCGGACACCGCTGACAAAACCGTGTTGCTTTGAGCGATGACAGGCAGGAGAGAGGCCCTTGAGCCGAGAGCAAGGAGACTTCTTCCTGTATCACTACCACAAGCTCAGGAAGGAAGGCCTGGTGCTGGCTGCCATCCCCTGGGCATGGCAGGGCGGGCCAGGACCAGGCAGTCCAGGCTGCACCCCTGCGGGGATCCTCTGCTCTGGAGGTGTGGGGTCTGCAGCACTCCGTGGGGCTGGGCCTGAGGGTGGCCATGACAGGGCATCGGTGAGGGGAGACCTGTGAGGGATGACGCGGCAAGGGGAGACCTGTGAGGGGGCTCTAGTCAAGGGAGACCCAAGAGATGGCCTCGGTGAGGTAGCCCCAGTGAGGAGACACCTGTGAGGGAGCTCTGGTGAGAGGGGTCCCTTGAGGGGAGACTTGTGATGGGAGCCTCATAAGGCAGCCTCTGTGAGGGGAGCCCCGTGAAGTGGAACCAGTGACAGGAGACCTGTGGGGGTCTGATGAGAGGGTGCCGGTGAGGGGAGACTTGTGATGGGAACCCTGTGAGGCAGCCTCAGTGAGGGGAGCCTTGTGAAATGGAACCAGTGATGGGAGACATGTGCGGTTCTGGTGAGAGGGCTCCCGTGAGGGGAACCCCGTGAAATGGAACTGATGACGGGAGACCTGTGAGGGTCTAATGAGAGGGCGCCGGTGAGGGGAGACCGTGAGGGGACTCTGGTGACCGGGCTTCGCCAAGGGGAGCCCCGGCGAGGATCCGCGGCACAGTCCCCGCAGTTCCCAGGCGCGGCGGGCGCTGAGGGGCCCC
>WTSP01013758.1:75860-88099 GCA_025331215.1 Actenoides lindsayi | reverse complement strand
AGTTAATTAGAAGAACTGAGCTGAAAAGTAAAATTACAGAACAGAATTAGTTCTGTTCTCACTCAAACCAGGACAACTGTGCAATTTTAGGATACTAGTAACTTACGTACAGTAAGAGGTGAAAAGGTTCTTCACTTACACCGCATATTTGACATTTAGCTTTTTCTTACCTGCGTATTCCTCTTCATCATAATTTTCCAAATCATATTCATCCAGTTCATCATCAGATAGGTCTTCCTTTTTCTGAGAAGACTTTGGTCTGCCAGGAACAGCTACATTCACGCCAGATGCTTCCTCGCTACCATCAGCGCCATCCCTGCTTAAAGACACACATCCCTGAGAAACTGTGGCAGACATTTAGAATGCTTCCAGGGGATTGGTTAGGGGACTGCTAACAAGATTTCAGCAAAAAATCCTGGCTGTTGACACGGGTTTCAAGTCTTTATGCCACCAATTTGGAAACCCATTCACTCCTTTAATACACTGTACCAAAATACAACAAACTGTTATTCTCAGGCTTCAAGAGAAAGTTTTTCCTTGAAAGTTTTCCTGACAAAATGTGGCACAAATTTTGCTCAACAGAGCTAAACCATGTACCTAAATCCCTTTCTCTTAACAATTTATTTTTGTGGCTACAATGCTCTCAACCTTACTTCTGTGCGTTCACATGTGTCCAATTCTTTTTTTTTAAAACTCTCCACCCACAGGCCCTGCCATGTGTGATGACACTTGCATTTCTTCAAGATTATTAAGACCTTATTTTCTCATACTACCGACACTTCCACTAGAAGAAAAAAAATAACATAAAATTAATTAGGTAGGGACATATCACCGATTACTTCTTATGGAGTAAACTACGCAACATCAAGAGAACTCGGAAGTTTCATGGCAACAATTCCACAGAAGGAAGTGTCTGACGACCTAACAAACATCTCAAGATGTCTCAATGGAAGGTGCTGCATAGGAGCTCATCCCTACTGAATACACTGTGGTTTTGCTCTTTGACAACTGAATTTGACAAACAAAATTCTCAGGCAACAATGAGCCACCGCAGTTCTCACAGATATGATTTCTAAAGTACCAGAAAACTATTTTTATAATTTGTTCAGTAAAATAAACACTTCAGATTGCCAGTTTTTCCTTGTGTAAAAACTGGTAACAAGATAGAGACTCTAAATCTGAGTCTGATTTGTGATCTTTGCAGAGAAAAAAAAAAAGCAACTGATGGAACAAATTCGACAAAGTTCCAGATGTTATAAAGAATTCCTAACGCCTTTGTTTGTTATGGATTTTCTTTACATTTCCATCCTGAAGTTTAACAGAACGCATAACAAACAGAACCTCAAATCCTTCCCTGCTTTTGAGATTGCAAGAGAAAGGAATCAACTCAAAAAACCCCAAAGGTTCACACGCATAAAGGAGAAAAATAGTAACACCACAAATAACAGAAACATTAAACATAATCGGGTAAGAAATTAACAGAAAGTAAACATCTTCCAAATGTTTTAAGATCATTTTGAAACTATTAAAAAACAAAACATGTTCTGGGACAAAACACTGTTTAGCAGTAAAGTCACAGATCCATCCAATGGAAATCATGTGGATAATCCAACTATAAAAGTTTTTCCTGCTACATATTGCATCTGTTCAGTCACACACGCTACAGTAAAACCACACACCCTGCATAGCTGAAACAGAATCCAAGTCCCAACCTATGAACAAACCTACCTGAAAAGCCAGAAAGTGGAATAAAACCTCAAAACCTCATCTTTTTCTAGACAAAAGAGATTTTTTTTTCATTGTCTTCCACAGTTGTGTTTCCTAAATCTGTCACTTGTTATTCTTTTAGTAAGTTTATTTATCTTTTTCTTAAAAACAGAGCAATAAAACACAGGCAAGGACTTTCAGTGCTGAGAGGAAAGCTGTGACATCTCCAGTTTCGTATGTGAGCCATAAATCCACTCCTGAGTGATGTTTTGCCTTTTTTTGCCAAAGCATAAATACCAAGTCATTCTGAGCTCCACTGTGGCCTCTAGACTGGCTTAGATTGTCATGTCTCATCCTCAGTATCCACTTCCTCACGCAACCAGTTTGGGACTTTCAGATTTTGACTTCATCTCAGATTTTGACTTCTCCAAAGCACCCATGTTTACAAACCCAACTTGTTAATTCTTCACTCTAGACAGGAACGGCAGTTCCAGCGAAAACTGGGTCCTGAGCGGGTCTCTACAGACTTCACTCAGCTAGTCTGACAGCAGACGGTTGACAACCGAAGAACCGCATGGGAACGCAACCCATGTTGTCGTACCCACGACAAAGGCAGGACAGACTCCATCCGACGTTTCTCCCTTCCGGACAAACGGTCCTCCCAGGTCGTCAGGTTCACTCGACACAATTGTTTCAGAAGGAACCAGCGCTGCCTGCTCCCGATCTCCACTTCCCGCTGCTGCTTCCCCAGCCGGGCATACGGCGAGCCCTTCGCCCCGGGCCGCGGAGTGGGCTGGTGCCCGAGCCCTCCCCGTGCCCAGGGGCACCCCCTCCCCTCCCCAGCTCTGCCAGCGGCGAAGCCAGGGGGTCTGCAACCCCCTCTGCAGCACAGCCCGGGTGACGCGCTCTGCCTCGCCCGGCCCGGCCATGCCGTCCCCGCCCCGCTGCCCAGCTCACCCCAGCCTGTCCTGGGCCTCCTCGATGAGACGCTTCAGCTCCTCCTCGCTGAGCTGCACCTGCAGGGCGGACACAGAAGGGGGTGAGGGCGGCGGGGGCGGGCGGGAGGTCCCTCAACCCGGCCCGGGCCCCAACTCCAGCCCCCGCCCGCACCTTGTCCGGCGTTTCCTTGGCAACGCCGCAGCGCACCCAGGCGGCGCACGTCACCGGGCAGCTCATGGCGATGGCGGCGGCGGCGGCGGCACGAGAGTGGCGCGGCGCGGCGCGTCACGTGCGAGCGGCTCCGGCGCGCCCGGAGTGACGTCACTGACGGGGGCCTCAGCCTACAACGGCGGGGGAGAAACGGAAGGGGCGGGGACAGAGCCGCGTGAGGTCATCTCCGAGCGCCGGGAAAGCCCGGAAGGAGGGGGGGAAGGGGCGTGGCGCCGGGGCGGGAAGAGGCGGTTGGACTCTACCAGGGCGGGGCCTATGGAGGAGGGGCGGGGCCTGTGGAGGAGGGAGGGGCTTGCAGAGGAGGGGCGGGGTCTACGGGGAGGGGCAGGGCCTCTGCGCCGGTGAGGGAGAGGGTGCTGCGCGAGCGAGCTTTAGGTTGAACGCTCCGTGCCCGACTGAACTCGCTGAGAGAGCGGTGGAGCCGTTTCCTTCATCAACAGCTGCTCGGGTTTTCACAGAAACTAAGAGCCGAAGGGCTCTGAGTTGCCCTGGCTGTCGCGCTTGGTGCCCCTGCCGCCTTTAGCCAGGTCCGGAACCATATCGAGCTCCCAGACATAGTAACATAAGTTAACGCCTGGCCGTGTAATAGGTCCTCGTGCAACCGTTCCTCCTGGGTGCTCAGGCGAAGCACCGTGCTGCCGCATCAACACGTTCTCCAAGCCCTTTGCTTCTTGCAATGGGTCGTGGTTTCCCCTGCTCGCAGGGAGAAACCTGCCCCGCTGATGTTCACTTCCACTTTGGCTCTGAAGTAGCCCAGCAGCGATCCACCAAGAATTAAAGGTTCAGAAAAACCTTGTTGTTAACAGTCTCTAAAATTCATCCAAGGGAAAGAAGAGTCAGTGGCAAGAGGCAGTTGTTGGAGAACGTGAAGGACTTGGGTCTTCAGAGGAGGTGCTGCTTTTTGCCCTGCCAAATGTCAGCATCCTATACTAGCTAGCTCATTACATTGGAGAAAATGGCTAAAATGTCAGCTGGAATATACAGGAAGGTTGTCTCTTATTAACACACAGAAATCACTGCTCTTGCCATCACCGAAATCTTAATTCAGTGGGTAACTGCAAATTCCATGGATGGGAAGCTGAGGTTAGGGGAAAGAGCATTTCTCATGGTAAAGCTCAAAGACTTGGCAACCAAACTTCAGCTTGGCAGATAGGATGGCTGCATTATTTCATCCACATGTCACTAGACAGCATTTTCATTATTTTTTACCCTGATTCTTCTGTGGTTCTGACGTGAGAGGGAAATAAATATCTATCAAAATATTACTACCGCTTCACTACCCAGTTCTCTTCACTACCCTCTTTTCTTAAGGTAAACACAAACATACCAAGGCAAAAACTGTATCTTTCTAGCTATTCCTTGTAAGTACCCTGTAGCACAGGCATCCTAGTCCTACCTGGGGTCTAGATAATTACCAGTCTTGCATTTCGGTATGCTTACCTTTTTGCTGGGCTGTTACTATTTGCTTTGCTGGTCACCCTCTTTTACAGTGTTCAAGAAGTCCTTCTTGTTCTCTCACAGATGAGTTGGCTACAGTTTGACTGTCAGTCTTCCTCCAGATTCTGAGGGAAGTTTTGTATAAATGGCTGCTATTCCCAAAGGGCAGGCAGAGGGGAGTGTTACGCAGTGAAGAGAAGGAAAGCAAGGTTACTTTCCAGTGGCTGTGGTTCCTGGATATGTTTGGGGATTAATTTTTTTTTTTTAATTTTTTTTTTTCCCTGAGATATGTATATTTACAGCATGGCGATTTGCACAGCACACACTTGAGACAGACTTGTTTTTACCGAAGCAATACCCAGAGGGGGCACACATGCTCTACCTTCTTTCCCACCATGCACATAACCACAAAATAGAAGTGTACTGTAGTGAGGCTTGACAACAGAAGTATCAAAAAAAGAGACTTGGAGAATGAGGAAGGAAAGGGGAGAGGAAAGGGGAGAGGAAAGGGGAGAGGGAAAGGAAAGGAAAGGAAAGGAAAGGAAAGGAAAGGAAAGGAAAGGAAAGGAAAGGAAAGGAAAGGAAAGGAAAGGGGAAAAGGGGGAAAGAGGGAAAGGAAAGGAGATAGGTAGCAATTATGCACATAAGTATTACAGCTTAGAGACCTGCAGTTACAAATAATTATTTTTATTCTGTTTTAAAAGTCAGTCCTTAAATGTTGGGTGATTTCAATACTTCATCACACAAACTTACTGTTGATGTGGAACTGGGTCTCAGGGTCTTCTTAAGAAAAGAAAACTTCTTTTTCTTAAATTATTGTTCCATGGTGCCTTGGTAATCATGGTGCCCCAGGCAGGAAGCTCCCAGCAGATACCTGTAGTGCAGTACAGCCCACTCACCCCAAGCAATCAGCCAGGACAACTCATAGGTCATAACACACCAGTAAAAAACTTATCTTCTTGGTATTTAGTGTCCAAAGATGACTCAGCCACAGAGGTGTGAGGCTTGGGAGAGAAAGCAGAAGTTAATTTTTTATTTTGGATGGAATTCTGACACGACCATTGGAGAAATTTCTGGGATGAACCCAAAGAGCTGTCATAATCAGGACCAAGGGGGTATAGCTGACAGAAGTGTCTGGAAGTGTCTAGTCTCTGCTAGCTGGAATAAATGGTCATGAAGAAAGATACATGCAACAGGAGACAAGGACTCAAACGTCTGTCTCAGGCAGCTGTGAAGACCAAGTTCAGATCCTGTGGAAATAAAATGTCTCTGACCAGAAGAATTGTCATCAAACATTCTCATAGCCTATTCCAGACTAACCTTGGGCCTTTCTTAAAAATAGCTTCTAAAACTAAAAAAGGATTCAATTTTACCCCCTCCATCATCAGAGATCAATCAGACACAGCAGTATTTCTCCTCCAGAGCTGATTTGTGCCTGGAATCTTTCTTAGACCCATTTCTCATCCTCTGATGAGCAGAGCTGAGTTTCTTTTTATCCTGACAGACCTCCACGAAGTAAGGCAAGACTCGACAGCACTGATTTTCATTGTTTCAGTTTTGTCATCAGTTCTGTTGTCAGAAACTTTTGCTTGTCTGAAGTGGATCCGCATTTAACCCATCCTGACCTACTGCTTTTCACCAGAGGATGCAAGTGCCAGATAGTTCTCGTTGACAGGAGGTGTGTGCCTGAATCCTGTTCAAAGTGTCATCATAACAGTTCAGAAAGGTTCAGATGGCTCACAGTACCTAGCTAAGCAGAGCACACTTTTGTTCTGCCATAGATTTATCAGGTCAAGAAAAGCAGGGTCAGTGGGAAAAGTCAATGGCTCCTCTAAAAGGATGGTCCAGCTTCTCTTTTAGGAGTTACATCAAGGTGTCCAGAGAGCTACAGTACTATTCCTCACACTAAATAAGGGTGGAAGAGAGAAGTAAGTTGGTTGATGAAGGGGTGATACTGAAGCAGCTGGTTCCAGCAGGCTCTCCCATAACTCTTTGAAAACTGGAAGAACTCCAGTATCCAAGGCTCTGCACGGACTTTGATATACTTTGAACAATGGCACTGTCAGAGACACTGTAAACTTGTGTGTCATGTTCTAGTGACAGCTGTGAAAGGTACTACAAGGTCATGAAAATGTTCACCCTGCAAATCATGCAGGCTGTAAGCAAGAAAACAAAGGGAATTTTATGTGTGTTGAGAGAAGATATGCTGTAGGCTTATGGCTGTGTTTCCCACTTCTTCAAATGAGAAGTGGGAAAAGGGATTGATACACTAGCATGGCATCTCACTCCAAAAAAAAAATTCAGTTTTCTCAAATGAGCTACAAAATATTAGTGTTACTGTCCCAGGGATGCTGAACAGCTAAAAGCAAAGTCACAACATCAAGAAGTCCTCTAACTTGGGAAAGAAAGGCGTACTTAAGAGTGGCTTTGAAACACCAAGGGCAACCTTAAAAGTCCTCAAGGTTATCTTTTGAGTCTCTATTTGCATTCCCCATGTGTTCTGTGAAATACAGAGCATGAAGAGTGGGAGAAAACCAAAGGAAGATCAGATCTCAGTAGGGCAGCGTCTTGTCAAGGGTGACTACATACCCTGTTTGCATACAGCAGCATAGCCTGAAGGGAAGAACTTGAACTGGTAGCTAGGCATAAAGTTAAGTTTTCAGGTAGTTGAAACAAGGCTGCTTTGGTTTCCTTTCATCCATGATCTCCTTAAGGAGTTCTCTGGGAGAGCACCAACCTCCTCGCTTTAAAAGAGAAAACATTTTTGCTCCGAGTCTTATTCTTCCAGATCTTAGGCATTGCTTTTGGTGCTCTTAACTTGATGGAATAAACTAGGTCTGTCAAGTATCTTTTAACTATGCCTGTGTAGTAATAAGTGTGATGTCAATGTGAACAAGATAGACTAGGATTTAATAATCCTTGTAATATGGTGAAGGTGTTACCAAGGCAGAGAGGCATGCTTATGGAGCATCTGCTTTCTCCAAAATGTGTGCTGAGACCTTGGGAGTGAGAATCCCATCATCCCTGCAATGACTTCTGTTGGTTAATGCTGGAACCAGCATAAAGGAGGGGAAAGAAATATTGTTGGTGCCTCTCGGCAAGCTGAGAAAAGATGGTTGGATATGGAGAATAGTCATGTTTGCCACATACAACCAATAGACAAAAATAAATGCATTGGTAGAAATCCCGAAGTAGAGTATTGACAGGAAAAGAGTGGTGCAGGAGAGGAAGAACTGACGTGTACATGAAGGCAGGACAGAGTCAAGGACCCCGCAAGCTGTTCTGGGCCAGCTTACACAGAGAAAGTGAAGGAAGTTGGAAAGGAGCATAGAATAATACAACATGCTAAGGGTTTACTATTAAAGTCAGTAAGCATATGAATATGGGAAGAAAAACAACTGGCAGTGTTCCACATGCTGGGACTCAGCCAAGTTATGCGAGTTCTGCCTTGCAATGCTTGTTCTCACAGCAGGGGGAAAGTGGGGGTCTGTGCGTGTTCCCCAGACATCACTACAGCCTCCAGCTCCAGGCTTTGCCAGAGGTCCACAATGTCAGCGTACACTTGGGTGAGCACTGGGAGAAGTGGCACGTGCCCATGTGGCAGGGCTACATCACACCTCTAAGGGTGGATGGACACATCAAAACACCTGAGGAAAGTCACCCCAGGAGTTGAGATAAGGACATTTTAATAAAATAACACAAAGAGAGAAGAAAAACATCAGTACTAAAGATAGTACTGATGAAATGATAGACAAAGCAACTAACAGAAGCCAGGAAAGCTCTACCTGTGCCCAAGATGCCAACTTTTCTTGCTCTGGCTGCCCTGAAGCAAGTTAAAAACAGGCAGCCCCACCCCTGGCCAGCCTTCTACTTGTATAGGGTGCATGACTTCAGTATGGTATGGAATACCCCATTGGCTGGTTCAGTTGTTTATCCCCTTTGTGGCCCCTCCCAGCTGCAGCCCCTTCCAACTGCTTGGGGCAGCAGCTGCTGGTGATAATTAACCCAAACTGAACCAAGGACACCAGCCCACATGCATACTCCAGAACATTTACCTTGAAACATTCACTAGACAAAATGAAAGCCCCTGCAGAGGTGTTCATTAAAATACATGTCTCTGTTGACATGGAAAATTTGGCTGATACTGCTACACTCCTAGGAATCACAGAGTCGCAGAATGTTAGGGGTTGGAAGGGACCTCTAGAGATCATAGAGTCCAGAGCTGGAACACCTAGAGCAGGTTGCACAGGAACATGTCCAGGTGGGTTTCGAAAGTCTCTAGAGATGGAGACTCTGCAATCATTCTGGGCAGCCTGTTCCAGTGCTCCATCACCCTCACAGGAAAGAAGTTTCTCCTTATGTTTAGGTGGAGCTTCCTGCAGCCCAGTTTGTGTCCGTTGTGTCTGTTGCCCCTTGTCCTATCACTGGGCACCACTGTAAAGAGCTTGGCCCTATCCTCAATATGCCTGTATATAGATATATATATATGTATTAAAAATACGCCTGTATAAGCCACTATGCAGAACCAAACCAAATTATTTCTGAGTGGTTTCAGTGTTACTGCTACTTTCCAAGTAGTCAGACTGAAACACACAATAATCTTTTTTATGCTACGCAGATGCTTCTGCTGCTGATTCCATCAGCAGACCTACATTAAGCACTTCTGACAGTGCTTTTGCCTCAGGACAAAACATGAGGCTCCTCTAGGTGAGCCCTACTATGTAGTATAGGCGGTTTAGACATTGCTGCCCAGTTCTGCTCTGTAGAGGAGAAAACACAGCAGTGGGCAAGACTGTTCTAAACCTTAATGAGCTCAGTGAACGTGTGCTGTAGCTCTCAGTCTTGTAGCATGTTGAGATTGTCCAGAAAACCTCAAAAACGTGAACTGAATGCAGCAAAAGCATATATGAATTTACAGAGAACCCGGGGGAATTGCGTTAACAATTACAGCTCGACCTCCCTATTTTTCTCAGTGAAGAGTTAACTCAGACACCCAGAAATAACGTTTTTGCAGTGTTCCAGTATTACTAGTTGAGAAAGGAGACTGATCAGCCCAGTCTGCTCCATGTGAAGGTTGCTTTGTCTTCCAAATACTGGTGAGGCAGGCAAATTGGTCTACACATCTTATAAAATATTGTTAACTGTAGGGTTCACTACGAGCTTCTTTTCAAATTCTGCTCCTGGACAGCTGAGCTTGCAGAGCCCAAAGGCACCTGACAGAGCCAGAATCCTGCTCTGGACAGTCACCCAATTTGGTGAGAGCCGTGTCTCACTCTCACAACTCACATATAGGCCATACTTAGAAGAATGTTACCACCTTTTGCCTCCTGGACCAAACTGTTTCTTAATAATCTGGTACATTATGAAGAAAGGAGGTGATTCCAAATCTGCTAAAACATACAAGACAGAAAACATTGTCAATTAATTAAAAAAGAAATTAAGAAAAGATGTTGAAATACAAATATTTTTCAAAGCCTGAGTTTTATGCACATGCCAAAGTTAATCAGTTCCCTCTATTTACTTCTGAATTCCCTCTGAATTTACTTCTGAATTCTGAATGCACTTGCAACAATGTGGTGTAATGAAGCAAGTTTCCAGCCTTTGGGTCTTCATGCATCCAGTCTGTCTGGCTATGATGCATTTGCAGATGCTTAATTTTAAGCACCACAGAGCTCCATTCTGAGGTCTTATGTGCTCATTTCTTGCCAGATCAGGAGGGCTCAGAGAAAAGTTTTGAGAACAGGCTCTGTGCCACATCTTCAGGCACACTGCAGCCATCCTGACAGCAGTGTATGGGGGAAAACACCACCAGGACTTCCAGAGGTAAAATCCCTAATGTGTGTCATTTCTGGGAGATAGTTCTTGGCAGAGGCCCAGTCCTGCTGCTGTCTGAAGTACATTGAGAAACACCTGAATAGGAGAAGAAACAACAAAAACACTCACAGCAGCCATTTCCTAGGCTAGAAAACAATGGAATTTTTATTGAACAGAGATGGCTCATAAACACACTCAAAGGAGTTCCACCTGCTGTTCAGCAATATTCATTGCCATCTGATAACAACCTATGGGGGCAGCTGTATAAAATAGGAATAAAATACCAAATTGCTATATTCATTAATAACTTTTGCTTTCCAAATACAGAACCGTATGTTATTTAAAGTCTGAAAATAGACCACAATTGTTAGCATTTAAACCAAACCTTTATGATAACAAATATACAAAAAAGGCAGTCAATATATTAAACATTTAAATCAATAGCATACATTTCTCAGAGGTAAACATTGAGCAAACAAAGCCACCAATGATGTTCAGAAATCAGGTAAAAGTTTAAAGGTCAAGCTCCAAACACTGTAGCTTTCCTAAAGCCATAGTGGTATTACACTTTTATCTAGCCCCTAAATTGAAAACTATGTAGCATAAACATTTGAAAATACAACATTGGCTATCCGGCAGGAAATTGGAAGTTTCTTACGTCCTCATTGTATTTATATTGAAGCACCTGCAGGGGCAGAGGGCAGGAGGAGTTAAGCACTTTTGTTTTGCAAGGTTGGGGTTTTAGTTCTGTTATAGATGAGGGCAACCGCATCCTCATACCAAACACAAATTCCAGCACTGACAGAAGAGAAGTATTGGCCTGACTAACAGTGTGAAGAATCAGCCTTGCAACTTGTGTTAAACAGAACGGGACTCTCATACCTGCCTGTTTACTGAAAGCCTGTGCTATTTCTACTGCACAGAAAAAGTCGTCCTTCAGTAGTTGATCTAATGCCTGAGTTTGAAAGCTTGGGATACATACCTACGCTCAAAAATAATGTGACAAATTTACTACCAATATAAACATGTTTTAATGCCAACAACTAATAAAAGTTCATATTGCAGTATTGCTCACAACATAAATGTACAATTTGCACAAAACATGGCTCTTCAACATGAATATTTTGCAAGCTACAATATATATATATATATAATATGTATAATTTCTTTTCTTAAAGAATTATATGCCAGAGTGCATGCAAAGAATTTCAAAGCAGTAACACAACAGGAGCAATCACTTGTTTACAGGTTACTAAAACCATTCAACACAGAAACACTGGGATATTAGATAACAGACAGACAGGTAGATGTATATACACACTGCTTTTTCTTGGACCTTCCCATGTTATACCAGAAATGTGGGTTCCTTATAAGCTCAGACCCCTCTGAAAGACTGATCCAAATAGGGCTCTGAATGTTCTCCACACTCTTTGACCATAAATCACTTCTGTTGGAGATAACAGCAGAGGAGGCACTTGTCCTTTAGCCAGGAGTGGAGGCAAGCCATCTTTTTCATAGCCAACATCTGTTCCAATTCCTGCTTCTTCACTTCTAGGCAGTGGGTGGTGAGCATCTATCCATCCTATGTTTTGGCTGGTCCCAAGCAGTCTCCAGCAGCCTTTAAAGTTGGAAAGCCAAGACTGGAGAACCTGGATCTCCTAAAGAGCAGTACACAGCACTGCCACCATTCTAGTCAGATATGTACAAGGAATGACATGTATCCTCTGGTTTAAAATTTACATAGAGTATATACAAATAAAGCTATTCTATCAAGGTGCAAGTTTATTATTCTCTGGTGTGTTCCAGTGAAGATTTCTTAAAAACCTTTATACAGACCCACCAGGAGAGTTTACACAAAGTTGACATCGGTGTCATAGTTCATTACGTAGTCTTCATTCTGCAGACTCCGTAATGGAAACTCCTGTCGCTTTCTCTTGAAGTCCCGCTTATGCACAGGACTGGATTTGGTAGACTACAGTCACATGTAATATAATTTCCTTGACTTCAATACATTTTTAACTGGCGTGAATCGGCACCATGTGTTATCAGCCACTCGTTTCTCCATCACCACCGCCCCGCCACCCACACGACCGCTGTCAACCCTCTAACAC
>WTSP01013758.1:25204-75760 GCA_025331215.1 Actenoides lindsayi | reverse complement strand
GTAGAGTACAACGACATTAAATAATATTTCCTTCAATCCAATAACTTTTTAATTGGAGGGAAAGGGGCCCCTTTTTTTTATTCCCCCCCCCCCCCCCCCCCCCCGGGAAGTCATCAATCTCTATGAAATGAGGCAGGACATGTAACTGGACATCACGAGGTTTGCATTTCATGTGCCCAGTCCAACTCTCCCTGCTTTTGATGGGACTGTGGTATGTGAAGCTAGCACAGTTTAGCCCTAAGGGTATGTCTGGAAGTCCTTGGCACTATTTTACACTAGCTGACGGCAGGCCATGCCCTCAAAGAAACTTAAAAAAAAAAGACCAAATGTAATTTACTAAACAGTAAACATCAGACTGATCCACTAAACAGATGGATATGGAATGCAACTTGTCTAAAATTAGAATGGCTGATGTTTTCTTAGGCAGATCTAAATTCATAAAAATCTCTCCCACCCCATGCAGACCTCATTCTGCAGCATGTAAGTGTATAATAAGGTCACTGGAAACACAAAGGCTGTGATCAATGAGCAGAAGGAAAGCCTACCCGCTCCCATTTCTCTTCAGCAAAACCCTCACAATTGTGCAACTAACTCATGTAACGTAAGTAAATGTTTATGATCCCTGCTGAAGTAGGGCTGCTGTGTGGAATGACAGCAGGATTTGGCCTTCAGCCTTTATGGTGTACCAACCACAACTGTGCAGATGACTGGATGGGAAATTATATCTGCTAGTGCAGATATAAAAAGACCATACAGCCTTGCAGTAACTCCCGTTGAAGATTCCCACTGACTTCATGAGAGAGAAAGAGAGAGAGAGAAAAGGCTTTAACAAATGCATTTTCTGCACCACTGGAGTTAAGTTTCTCAAAAACCTTTCTCTAATACCACGTTCCTCTATTTTGTAACTTGATTATAATGAGGCATTCAGAGCAGAGTCTTTGCACATGTCCTCTCAAGCTAAGGGTAGTATTTCACACTAAAGACAAAGTTCTGGTTAGTTTTTATCTTTTTCATAATAACACAATAATAAAAAACCAACTTGCTGGTTTCACATGCCACCCTGCCTTTGTACAGTGTTAATAAAATGACATCTAGCAATGACAAATGAATCATAATCTCACTGGAGACTTTAAAAGGATCAACACTGGGGTCTAAGATAACCTAAGGTGCACTCAGAGAAGATGCTTTCAGAGTTTTCCCAACATTTATGCTAAAGACCTGATTATGTGACAGGACACGTAAAGGTTTCCGATCTTGCTGACTGAATAAATTATACTCAAGGGAAAATTATGTTCATTTTAAGAACAGTCATTAAAAAAATCAAAAGAGATTAAATACAAACACACATTTTAAAATAACATTCAAGCTGTGGACACAGTGGACAAAAGCTGCCAGTTCAAATTATGTCTGAGCTCCTCTATTTTTAATACATTCCCTTCTGCCTTGTTTCGGAGTACCTTTAGTTAGTGTCTTCAGTGGAGTGGTTTGCTCTAGAACATTAAAAGCACGAAACAGGCAATTTTCAAAAGCATCTAACAAGCTTGAGAGACTGACATCTTTGAATGAGCTACAGCTGTTTTATCTGTCTTTTTGAGGAAAAATATTTGGTTCCAGAAACTTTTATTTCTTTGCTATACTCTTTCTCTACTGGAAAACATCTGCCATCCTATTGTCTATACTCTGATTATCTGCTATTTTATTTTTATTCATCATAAATGGATAAGCAAAGAGGAAAAAAGTTTCACCTGGGTTGTTAACTGTAGATGACCTCAAAAATGCCTGTGAAGCCACAGGCCCGTATTTAAGCTACATCTGTGGGATGGAGGACAATGTATCTGTGTGTGTTGACAATTACTATTGGGTTGTGTGGTCTTTCATTTGCTTCTCAATAAAAAGTGAAGTGAAATGTTGCCATAAAGCCCTAACAATGGATGGCAGCAAACAAAACTACTCTACTAGAGAAAAACCCAAATTCATAACAATCGTAAAAAGTGCAAAATAATAATAACCATTCCCAGGTTTGTATTATGCAACTGGAAGTCTGCCTAAAACCTGCAAAAAAATCAAGATTAACTTGATGGTTCTGCACTGTTCTATAAACCATCTTATTTCTAGCACATCCTTTCCTCTTGTTTTCATTTTTCTTTTGTAGCTTTAAGTTTAAAAACATCTCAAGGAGACATGGTGGTGGATGTGAAGAGGGAGGAAGGAAGCAGAGAGTTGTCCCACAGACAGTGCTGGCTCTTCTGCCTTTTCAGGATGCTCTCATTGGGATTTCCCCATTCAGTAGTTGTTTTCAATTATAAACACAAAGATACAAAGCCATCTCTTCAGAAGTGGATGACAGATCAAGATAGTGCTTTCTAATTATGGATAGGTATTCGGCTTGGAAAGTGCAAGATGTGCAAAGACTTCAAAGGTGACATAGTATGAAAGAGAGATGGGAAACAGACCTAATCCACAGACTAGAAAAATCAATGAAAAGGCTTCCAGCGATTTTCATGGGGCAAATTTCATCATGCTTTCATGTTGGGTTTATGAATGATACTATATAGTAGAATCTTAACTTGTATTTTTCCTAGAACATTCATATATCCTTCATTTAACATGTAAATTACTTCTTAAACCTTGTATCAAATATTTATAAATGCTAAACTAGGTACAAAGTGAAAGCCATTTGGGAAAGTGAAGTGGAGGGAGGGTTTAGCTGCACTAATGGATATTGCATTAACGCTTAGCATCAAGGAAGGCTGACTGCCATTAACAAGAAATCTCATTACAAACATGATTTCACGCCTCATAACATATCCTGTAGATCTGTTTACTGTCCATCTCTATCTCTCAAACATACAACCACACAAAGACAACTATGGACAGAAAATTCAAAGCATTGCATATGCTTAACCTTTTCTTCCCAATAAAAAAACCCCAACCAACGTAACACCGAAAACCACAAAAGCAGCAGAGAATGTGCAGGTTGGATGATACAGGACACATTATTTTACAATGCTACTTCTGTCCTGTATGACTTAAGACACTTTGCAGACTTCAACTTAATCAAAAACATGATCTGAGATAACTAATGCACAAATGGCATTACAACAACCATTCAGATGAGCAGGACTGCAGGACACTCTAGTAGCCCACCTGTTACTGAGGATGAGCGTGTGAGAGAGAGAATGTTGTATTTCCTGTGGGGTTTTTTTCTGCTGCTCTTCATTATATTATGATTCAAAAAACACAGGATCTAGATCTCTCTGCTGTGTGGTAGTTGGCAGAGTGAAGAGAGTGAGGAAACGGAGCACTAACCTTATCTTGGGGCTGTGAACAGCAGAGATGCATTATTCAACCTTGCACATAATGCTGAAGAGATCAGCAGGAGGAATGTCCTGCATTGCAGAGAGTGGGATTTATTTATTGTATGCATAATGCTCAGGTACCTCTATTCCCCATTGGTACAGCACATACAGCTGTACAGCAGCTGCAACACTCAGAGAAACATGGTCAGGAAGCAACGTACTGGTCAAAATGTACTGATGGGACTTAAATAGGTCAAGTTTTTCGAGTATTAATTGGAATTTATCCAGGAACATGTGGTCAAAGGCTCTCAGATACTTTCTAGTTCCTTGTATTCTTCAATGACTAAACTCACAGCTTGAGAAAACTGCACATTTTACCACGTCCCCAGATGGCACAATTGGGCTCAATAACCACAAGGCAAAAATCAGTTCCCAAGGTACTGAACCGACTGTCCCAAATTTGTACCTCAGTGGTCTAGCCAGGCTCAAGAAGGTGAAGCAGGGTGTTCGATCTAGTGGATGCCTGGATGCTAGGGTAGCAGCAACTCTGATGAGGTTCCAGGGGCTTTCTTGTCCTCTGTCCTACCTGCTGCCCCAGTGAGGCAAGGCCAGTACTGGGACACAGTAGGCTGTCAACTATGCTCAGTACCAAATCTCAGCCTGCAGATGTGCTGTGAGCTCTTTAAAAGCTACACAGGACACAAAGGACCAGACTGGAAAGGCTCATTTAAAGCCTCTCACGTGGTAAGCTATAGGATAGTCAATTTATCTGCTGCTGGGAAGGGGAAAGGCTAAGGCTGGACTCTCTTGAACAAGTCCAGATGTTCTGAACCATGTTAATCTGTCCCTGCCAGAACATACGAGGTGTTAAGGCTTTGACCTTAATTAATTAAAATGACCTCCTAACGCACTGGCTGTTTCTAAAGTGGCTGGGGTTTTTTTGTGTGTGTGTCTGAGCATCTCTATTTTCCAGTGTGGCTTATTTTAAACCATGAATGATTTCTGACTGGGTATTTCAAAGAGTTTTTTCCTCCGTCTTTGTTTGCTTTAGAAAGGCAATAAGAAACAAGATTGCCTCTCACTGCGCTGGGCAAAGCCGAGTAATGGAAGTTTTAATGAAAACACAGCAGCAGAGATGATGGGAAGTGGAAAGACCAAAGTTAACCACTCACAAAGGAGTTCAGGCAAATTCACTCTTGCAGCTGCAGCATTGGAGATATTTATAAGGACAAAGAAAAGCTACCAGTTGCTAGAGCTCCATGGCCATATTTGAGCAGTGGAACCGAGCAAACCCTCTGTGTGAGCACTGAAGAGACCAAAGCCAAATGGCCTGGTTGAGGATGCTGAGCAACGGATGGAAGATGGGGTTGCTTCCGCCTCTCCTCCTGCCCTGTCTTGTGCCCTCTCCTTTGATTTCATGTAAACTCCAAGCTGCAGAACAAATGGAGCAGGAAATAGGGAACACTATACTTCCGGAATCCAAGGCAAAAAACTGGGGTTAGACATTCAAACTTTTGTTCCTAACCCTCTTTCCTTACTGAGACGTCTTCACTAGTGTGCTATCCAACATGGACAGAAACCTAATCTAAGCACGCAGTGTCATCATCACCCCTGCAGGATGAAAGAACAAAACTGTAAGCCCAAAGAAGGATGAAAAATTCCTCTCTAAAGGAAAAGAAATGCCAAAATTGCTGTTCTGGTATATCACATCCAACCATGTGGACAGATTGGAGCCAACTAAACAACACAGCTTGCAAACCTCAAGAAGTTTGTAGAATTTAACCTATCTAGCCAATGCAATCTCTCTTGCAAGTCACTGCCATGTCCCCCGGGTGTTTTAGTGACCAGCAGTCCAAGCAAAGCACAAAAAGCAACATCTACCAACACTACTGGCTACAACTACCACATTTTGAGCCCTCTGCATGTGCCTAAGAGAAATACATACTAGGCCATCTATAGCTGTTCCATGCAAGAAGCCTTGAACCAAGCTGAAACAATTACAGTTTAATGGCAACAAAAAGAAACCGAATACCTGCCTCCATTCCACACTGAGCTTGCTCCCCCAGTTCTTAGGCTCACTGAAGGCAGCTGACAAATGCCCATTAGCTTCTGCAGGTTTCCAGATTTTCCCTCTGCTTTGGGCACAACATTCCTACTGTTTTCAGCAGCAGTCTCATTGAACTCAAAGCTGAATATTCAGCATTTGCCAATTTTTGCTCATAGATGCCAGTTATAAGTGATAGGTCAGGTGGAATTCTGATAATCTGGTCAGAGTGGGCAGCCTCAGTTTTCACCCACTGAAGAAAATGGGCCTTACCTCAAAATAAAGAAGAGGTTAAACCCCAAAAACCTTAATTTTGGTATAAATGTGTGGAAGATGCGATTGGAAGTGCTGCAAGTTAGAGATATAAATGTTGTGCTTATAGACAGACATCTAAAATCAGCGATGTTCTTGCCGATGGGGTTTCAGATATTACTTGAGTGATATTTCAAGCCTATCTTTCTGGAAGCTAGTTTATTAACTATTAGGACAAAGCCCAAGCAGCTTTTTTAATGCTTATATATTTCAACATCTCTGGGCTAGAGGATGAAAGCAACATCAGACCCTTCATTTCTGTAAAGCACTTGCAGAGCCTCACATGAAAGACACTTTGTCAAACAAACTAAATTCAAGTCTTTGACTTTAGGTAACTCGCATTCATAAAAATAAATAAATAAATAAATCCATTTACTTCAGAGGCAGCTTTAGTGAATGCAGGCTTCAGGATGTCATCTTTTAGCAATATTTTAAAGACAGAGACAGCTCCTGAGGGACAGTGAATACCTGCAACCAACTCTGACAAGTTCTGCAGGTTCTCTGCTTCTCCTAGGATTTAGCCCATAGACAAGAATACTAGGAATGGCTTTTTCTCTAGGGAGGAAGAAGAGATGCCCTTACTTTCTTCTCACCCTACCACCTCAGACCAGTTTATTTCGGTACAAACTGAGGATTTCCCCTTTTTCTTTTAATCTTCAAAGAGCAGCACATCATGCTACGCTCTGAAATAAAACTAGAATCTCCAAAGGCCCCCAGCCCACCACACACTGCAGCGCATCCAGGACTTGTGCAACGATTGGTATGAAGCCAGTGGATATTCAGCACAAAAAGGCTGTGTTAAAAGCAGCATGTGGAGGATTCAGCAAGCAGCTCTCATTAGTGCCAACAGGAGCCTGGCTACTAAGCCTTCACACCTCTTTAAAGATGCTTCCTCTGTCTTTAATAGAAATTTGCATGTATCTGCTCCGAAGCCGAGATCAAGCAGGCAAAAGATTTAGCTGGGGAAAAAAGTCCCAGCCATTTGAAAGCTGGCCCTTTTCCAGAACGGAGAGCATCTGGCCACCAGCTGTGTTTAGAGGACAGCAGGCTTAAGGAATAGATTAGGGGAATATCTGAGAAACAAGTAGACAGTGCTGAAATTTGTCATGAAAAGAATACCGGCCTTCCTCTGTGATGTCCAAAACCTTTGCTCCCCTACATTCCTCATCCTTTTCTCTTCCCAGCTCTCAAGCCAATTGTTGGAAAATTGCCCATTCAGAAGAAGTAAGATACCCTTCCTGGGCTTGGGAAGGGACCCAAGCAGGGCTCTAGAGTAAAAGAAGTGGGAAGTGTGGAAACTGGTAGCATGTAAGGCAAAGTGGAAATGTGAGGAAAATATGGAAGCGAAGGGAGGACCTTGTAGAGAGGCAGAAGGAAAGAGCTGTAACAAAGGGCCAGGATGCCTGTAAGTCCTCAAATATTACTGCAGTGGATTAGTATAAAAAAGGCAGATGGAAAGGAACCAGAACAGCCCTTCACTCATTACTGACTGGAAAGTTATAATTTAAAAAACAAAAAACCAAATGCAACCAAAAAGAAAATCACAAGCTTTTCTAAGGATGTTGTATTTTTTTTCCATTTCACCTAGATTAGAAGAAATATTTTCACTAAAATTTGTAAATTCAACTCATACAAAGACCAAAGAAGTAGAAAGTTTTTTTTATTTTCCAAGATGATAACACCATCTTTCTAAAAAATGCTAATAAAATGCTCTGCTGGAAAGAGACTTATCTGATAGGGATGGTAGTCATGGGCACCAACTGAAACTCACACTGCTTTTTAGATTAAATTGACAACAGAACCCTCCCTCCCCAGACCCAGATTAATGGAATGAAGAATCCATGCAGGAAGCCATGTATAATAAAGTTCGGAGATTATGAAACAGGCTAGAAGACAGGATCAGAATTGCAACTGATCTTGATGAAGTGGGGAAATTGCCCCAGTTAAAGCAAAACAAATTTAATAAAGACAAGTTGAAAGCGATATACTTTGGAAGGCGTAGTAAACAAATGCACAAATAAAGATGGGAACCTGGGAAAACAGCAGTGAATCACCCAGGAACTCTAACAGAAGACAGACTAGATTAAGGTAAGCCATGGGATGTTCTTGTAGAAAATATTCTGGGATATATTTTTTGATGTTTTACATAAACCACAGGAGACAGTTACTCTGCATTGCTTGTTACTGTATAAACCCCCTGCTGGAGTACTGCATTTTGGGGAAACTGGGAAGTCATGAGGGAATTGACAGCAAAAATCAGAGACCTAGAAAATGCTAGCAAAGAAACTAGGAAAGACTGACTATACTTGTGAGGAAAGTAGGATGAGTCCTCTCATACACAAATAATCTTGTAGGAAGATCTTGTAAAATCACCCATTCTTCCTGTCATTCAGGGCTTGAAGGAAAAGTGGCTCAGTTTTCAGTGAAGAAATTCCAAATAGACTCTTAGGAAAACCTCGTGATTATGAGGATGGTGAGGACCATGTATCCCTGTCACTGGAGGTTTCAAGAGCCTGCAAACTGCACGTTCTCTGGTGTAGTTCAGCTATGCCTCAGCCAGCCTCACAGCATGGAGAGGTGGACTAAAATCATACTTTTCAGACTCTGTTCTGAGGATCCACAAAGGTCTGCTGACTACTTTCAGGAGAAATGAATGCCAGGGTTACGCAGGGACTGGCACTTCTGCTGCTGAAAGCGATGGGGTTCGCAAGTCAAAAAAGAATTGAAAGTCACGATTCTTTTTGTTTAAAGTCCCTTTCAGCTATACTTCTATGACTTTGGGGTTACCAGTGTTTTGAAGGGCTAAAATTACTCCCTTATAAATAAATAAGCTGCAATCCCTTCCTGTAACAGCTTTGAATGACAGGTTCTTGGGGACTGATATCGGTAAAGCAGATCTCACAGCAACAGTAGGTGCCACGCTTTCCGTCATGCTCAGCCATCCAGATTCTCAAGCCCCTGAAGGAGCAAGGGACACGGGAATGCATGCATCGATGAAGCTCTGCTGGCAAATGCTCAAAAGACATGACCTTCACGGGGCAGCCTGGGCACAGAGGACTCTTCATACCCCTACAAAAGCACAGTTCATATTTCAGGTAGAAATAGGGGTACAGCACCTGTGGCTATCATTATAACATTAGATGCCAGACTGCCTCTCCACAGGAATACCTGTGGGTATGTTTCCCAGAAACAGCTATTTTGCCTGTGGACACGTGTATGTAGCTTCTGATTACTTTGTTGGGCACTACACACGTACCCAAGGGAAGAATTTTAATATCACCATTGTTTGAAAAACTTTGCCATTGTAAACCGCGAAGCTGCGGGGCAAGGTCTGCTCTTATCTAGTTATCATTGGCATGGAAAGATGGGTTTCCACGGATGAGGAGGCACACTAAATGACAACAAGCACTCCTATGTGTTGCTGTTGGCATCAACCATGGTCTCGCTTCTCTAAGACTGTAGCATTCACGTAGAAGCTGCCATTACCTAAATGTTCCAGACATCATCTTGTGTGAACATTTACTATGCAGGAAAAAAAAAAAAAAGACAGCATGACAGTCAGGCTATCTGTGACATCAGTGGCAGTTCAGGTATTTTTGTAATTTGATGCAGAAACTATAGAGGCTTTAAAAGACCAAGCACACAGGACGATTTACACCTCAGAGTCATGAAACAGCTTCCTATTGTGTTGATAACTAAAGCCAAAACTGTGTTCTCTAAGCACGCCAAAAGCTATCAACATGGAAGAACACCCGACATAGATACTTCAACAAAAGAACATGAGGTTAACATGCACTGTCAAAATAAAACTGCCGAAGTCTGAACTGGGCACAGTTTCTGAACGGCATGCTGCAAAATAAATATATTAATGTCACTTTGTCGTGGAGAAGGCAACGTCTTTGCCTACTTCTTGCTGTGGTTTTCAGAGATAGAGCCTCAGGAATGTTGTGGCACATAGCACTTATCTTGCTAATAAAATACTGCAAAATAAATGAAGCTTTGACATTAAATCACCCCCCCCATCCCACCCCATCCAGACCCTGCATCGTAGATAAGCTATACATTCTCAGAATACAGCAAGAAATCATTCTACAGTACATATTTAATTATAATTTAAAAAAATCTAAACTTGGACACAATCTCTGGCCAGTAGCAAAGTATCAACACATTACTGAAGTGGAGATCTGTTATTATCCCTTCACTGTAACAAACAGAAGTCAGCATCTCGAGAAGGGTCTCCAGGGGTATCATATCACAACCAATTGCACCAAATAAAAAAATATGCTAATTTCACAAATGAAGTTTGACAAGAAGTAACATTGCATTTGTCTTGGCTAAACGGAGCACGAACGTAACATTTCACAGGTACAGTTACCATGCAAATGCATGTTGAGTTTGTAATTGGTTTTAACCCCAAATCACGAATAGCATGCAGTTCTCCTGCCCCCCCAACTACTGTATTAGAGACAGTCTGGGTAATGTACCTCTTTGGCGTAACCATAGCCTGTTAGGCAAGATTATACCACCCTAGGAAAGAATACAGGCAAAACTTGATCATATGTATGTTTACACAATGTACATTTTACCATTTAAAAAACCAAAACATGTTACATAGATTCTCAAACACAGCTCTGTTGAAAATTAAATTTTAAGCTTAAGAAACCGATTTTAAACTACAAGGCCACCCCATTATTTTTTATGAACAATTTAAAAAGTTCCCACCCCTAAAAATCTGCCAGTATATTTCCTCAGCTGTAACAGTCTTACCCACTCTCTAATACAGTTGATCTTTGCTCGACAGCAATAACAGTTCTTACATTTCTTAAATGCATGAGATAATGGACTCCGGGATAGATATAGTTCTTGAATGTGTAATACTGGAACAAATCCACCTTAAATGATTAATTGGTCAATTCGGGTGTGCCCCGGCACCACTGCTCGACCAGGGGCTTCTGCTGTTCACTGATGTGAGTTCCAGCTTTTGTTGGCATCAAGCTCCACGACCACGTGCCTGTGTTCAGAAGGTGAGTACAACAGCGATCCACTGGACACTCTTGTACCATGGCTGCTCGGAAACACGGAGGAGCTTTGTTTTCTGTATTCCCTCATCCAAATGGGGCAGCAGCCCCAGCGCAGCACCTTTGTCCAACACAGAACTATTTGGATGCGAAGTAGAATTTTGTAATTATTTTTTTTTTAATTTTTTTTTTTTTTTGTAGTTGTTTAAGCAACTGCAACGTATTTGAGCAACTGCAACAGCAGACTTAACTTGCAGGGTCTTTATTAGAGGGTTACCATCTTCCTCGGGTTTACACAATGGAGCCCTTTGAAGAAGACAAATGAATTGACTGAATCCTTGTGGCCAACGTCCTCTGTAAGTCCTGTAGTACATTTTGACCAGATGTTTCTCCGTTCTTGTCATACAGCAGCTGTTTGAAAGCTTCGTTTTCAATGAGAACCATCATATTTTTTAGAAAGTAGCCTTCACAATAGGAAGATAGTTCTGTGACTCCGAGAAACTACAAGAAGTGAAATTAGAATAAGATAACCATTCTGATAAAACCCACTCAGCAAATACAAGCATAGGAGCTGCACACAAACAAATACATAAGCTAAGCCTGTCAGTCAGGCACAGTAAGTTTACAGATATATGGATATATAGATATATATATGTGGGGAGGGGAAGGAGTTAACTGAACAGTACTTTATGCTGATGGTTCTGGTAACAATTCCTTGTTATATGACCCCGGTTGTTAAGGAAACAAACTTCTGGGGGTTGAAACTGCTCCCTTGGAAATTGGTGGGAGTTTTACCACAGAATTCACCAGACCCATGATTTCATGCTAAAAGTTACACCCTAAAACCACAGGTCTGGGAAAACATACTACAGACCGAGTCTCATAAATGCCATCCTTAGCAAGGATGGGACATACAACTGCAGAAACCTGTCATGCAAAGTTTCACACTTTGAGGAATCTTTGGAAGAGAAATGGAAGTTTGTAGACCACATGGTTTGGGGCTGTCAGTATCTCCCTCACGCTGGACATGGTATCAGGGTACTAAGGTCGGATACTATAATGTGTAAGCAAACCTTAAATGACCCGTACTGGTCATCACCCACGGGCTAGATCCTGTGGTTGTACAAAGAGTATAACCATGGTATTCTACTATAAGTGTAATTGTAAACCATGCAAGTGTAGAGAGCAGTGCTCAGCCCATCCTCCTGCCCAAGTAAGCTCCTGCTAGGTCTGAACTCTAAGTAAAGTGGGAACCTTTGGCTGCCTGAAGGGCCAGAAGTGCTGGGGCATTGCATGGCTGTGGATCCAGACTGGAACAACTGAACAGCAGTGTTGCTCACCACCACCACCTCATCACATTCAGAACTAATAATAGAAATTGCTAAAAAATAATGAAAAAAAAAAAAAAAGAAGAAAATTAATACAGATTAGGGCTAGGTAGAACCTGTCTTCCTGAGGAAAATGAATGAATTTAACTTGATTTCAAAGCGTGCAAGTTTTTATCGAATTATGAGTGTGTTATTTTGTACCTGGATGTGAGCATATGTGTGAATCTGTATTCTCTGAAACACACCATTTATCCCTATTCACAAGGTTGAGGAAATAATGTACCGAGGCCCAGACTGCAACCTGTGCAAATGCTGAGTGTTATAGGCATGTCTTTGAAACTTCAAATAATTTTATTGGGAGTTTGGGGACATTAAAACACAACTGCTATCTAGTGGCAACTAATCAATCGCGATTATAAATCCAATTTGCCCAGTTACTTTATTTCTTTCTGGAAGTAAAGAACAGTGACAACGGCTTTGAAAAATTAAACCCTTAAAGTGATACTAATCAAATGATTGCCTTTTTAGATGTTAGGCCCAATGCTGTTTAAAAACTGAATAATGGGATCAAGTGATCCCAAACTGATGAATTTTGCCAATGATACCGAACTGAGTGGGGAAGTGGACACTTTAGAAGGGAGAGCCACCCTGCAAGAAGACATGTATAGGCTTGAAGAGTGGGCTAACAAAAACCTTATGAAGTTCAACAAGGCCAAGTATAAGGTCTTGCACCTGGGAAAACATAATATAGAAGAGTGTGGCCAGGGAAATACTTGAGAGAGTCCAACAGAGAGCTACAAAGATGATTAAGGGACCGGAACATCTCTCTAATGAGGAAAGGCTGAGAGCCCTGGGGCTGTTTAGCCTGGAAAAGAGAAGACTGAGAAGGGATCTTATTAATGTTTACAAATATCTGAAGGGTGGGTGTTAAGTAGAAGGGGCCAGTCTCTTTTCAGTGGTCCCCTGTGTTAGGATGAGAGGTGATGGTAGCAAAGTGAAACACACGAAGTTCCACTCCAACAGGAAGGAAAAACTTCTTTCCCGTGAGAGTAACAGAGCACTGGAACAGGCTGCCCAGAGAGGTTGTGGAGTCTCCTTCTCTAGAGAATTTCAAGACCTGCCTGGATCTGTTCTTGCGCGTCCTGCCCTAGGTGTTCCTGCGCTGGTAGGGGGGGTTGGACTCAATGATCTCCAGAGGTTCCTTCCAACCCCTACCATTCTATGATTCTATAATCCAGGAGTGCAGCACAGGCTGGGATCTACCCGGCTGGGGAGCAGCTCTACGGAAAGGGATCTGGGGGTCCTGGTGGTCAACAAGGTCAACATGAATGAACAGAGTGCTGCTGCAGCAAAGAAAGCCAGGTTGCATCATCGGGATGTTGAGTTGCATCAGCAAGGGCATCACCATCAAAGATAAAGAAGTCATTATCCCACTCAACCCAACGCTTGTCAGGCCACACCTCAAAAACCATGTTCAGTTCTGGTCCCTGCTATGCAAAAAAGATGTGGATGGGCTGGAGAGGGTCAAAAGCAGGGTCACAACAGCAATCAAAAGACTGGGCAGCATGCCATAAAAGGAAAGGCTGTGAGAACTGGGTCTGTTCAGTCTCAAGAAAAGAAGGCTTAGGGAAGATCTTATCACCATGTTCCAGTATTTAAAGGGCTAAAAAGAAGATGGAGACTCCATTTTTAGGAAGAGTCACATGGAAAAGAGAGGGGTCATTGGTACAAGTTCTGTGGGGGACTGAAGAATCTCTCTTACGAGGAAAGGTTGAGGGAGCTGGGACTATTTAGCCTGAAGAAGACTGAGAAGAGACCTTATCAATGTCTATAAATATCTGAGGGGTAAGTGCAAGGAGGATGTAGCCAGACTCTTTTCAGTAATGCCCAGTGACAAGACAAGGGGCAACAGGCACAAGCTGGAACACAGGAAGTTTCATTTAAATGTGAGGAAAAACTACTTTACTGTGAGAGTGACAAAGCCCTGGACCAGGCTGCCCAGGGGGGCTGTGGAGTCACCTTCTCTGGAGACTTTCAAAACCCACCCGGATGCAATCCCATGTAATGTGCTTTAGACGATCCTGCTTTAGCAGGGGGGGTTGGACTAGATGATCTCTAAAGGTCCCTTCCAACTCTGAGGATTCTGTGATACTCCTGATTCCGATTGGACATGAGAAGAAAATTTTTCACAGTGAGAACAATCGACTATTGGAGTATCTCCCCAGGAAATAGATTCCCCAACATTGGACACTTAGGATTCATCTGGACAAGGGTGCTGAGCCATCTTGTTTTTGTGAAGAAAGGTTGGATTAGTTGATCCTTGAGGTCTCTTCCACGCTGGTATTCTATGATTCCATTATTTTAATACTTTTAATTCAGTTTTTAAATTGGGGAGCAGCTCTACGGAAAGGGATCTGGGGGTCCAAATCCACACGGTCTCACTTTCCTACCAGTACTTCACCTCTTTAACTCAAGGTCTCAATTTTTTGTTCCTACATCTCCTTTTACATAGCTCACCACCCTGCTAAACCCTGTCTACAACCTAAGCCCCCACCACACATAGCTTTTCAAATCTGTGCTCACTTAATGCTGCACTTCCATGAAATCCTATCTTTCTCTCAATCATGATGACAAAGACTGTGCTCTGTGTGTCTCTGGGACAACCTGCTTGCACATCTCCATCTGGAAAGGCAGGTTTCAGCATCATTCAAGTTCTTGCAGGTTCAGCTGAGTTTGCAAAGTAGCAATGACTAGAAATGGTACCTACAACAGAAGCAAGTTACTCAAAACCTGCTCCTTGCTGATGCGGTGATTCCTGGCTTCAGTGCCTGCTCACCTTATTCCCATCTGCACTGTGGTCTAACACAGCCTTCTTCCACACTTCAGAGAGCAACATGGAAAGGCAGACGGCTGGCTGGCAAGCTGCTCTTGAACTGCTTGTGAACTCCCCTGGCTCATCAGGACCATCTGGCCTCTTCCACCATCTACCATTATCTTGTATTCACATAACAAACGAATGAAGCTGCTGAATGACAGGAGCAGAATGATCTGTGCTCAGATCAATTGCCTGCGCGTCACACAGATGGGGAGCAAAAAGATCTGAACTAGCTTTAAACCTGTGAGTTCAGGTCCTGGAAACCTTCTAGCTAAAGCAGTATAAAGCTCAGCTCTGGTAATCCACTGGAAGCAGGGTAAATTAGCCCATGCAGAGCTCTAGGGTGATGTGGGATTTCATTCACAGCTAGCTTGGCTATCTCTGCAATGCACCACCCACATCAGCACAAACACGACCCAGGCCATAAAAGCCTCTCAAGTACATGGTTTCCAGTGCCTCCAATGGGAGCCGCAGGCAGAAAAAACTTGTGGGCTGGGGCCCTTATAGGCAAACAAGGAGTTGGATTTAGTCACGGGGCTTGTTCAGTCCCAGCACCAGCAATGACCTGTCCCTCCCTCAGACAGGTCTAAAGCTCTGCACAAGGACTTGCTTCAGTCAGGATGTACGTAACAGCCACATTTCACAATGCAAAGAGAACCTGTGATTTTATAACGAAATTACTCATTTTACTTCTAGTAACAGTAACACAAATCGAGAGCTGCCTGCATGAGCTAGAATATAACTATTTTTCAAATGATTCCTGCACTGCTGATTTTTTTCCCAATTACAATACATCGACCTGCAGATACACCTCATTTCTTATTCATTTAATAGGTGGAATTTTATGTTATTTGAAACGCTGATTGCATGTTATTTGTACATCAAGACCTAACATTACTACTCTCTGTAGGAAATACCCAGTGATGGGAATGGAGGTCAGATCTGCAGGGGTTTGGAGCAATCTGCAGGATTACTCTGTTCAATCAAACCCTTGTGTCATGTTGCACCATTTTATCTTTCGTATAAACTGTGTAAGTTATAGAAAAAAAATCACCTAAGGAATTCTTTAAAGATATAGCATTACAACTATTTGTATATAATATCATCTTCCAATTGAAAGTCTAACTACTAAACACACGAGAGGAGGAGAAAAACTGAAACTAATAAATGTGGCAACCTCTACCAATGAGCAAAAATAGGTTTTGTGGGTCAAAAAATGCCATGCTTTTATGTCTAATGACTCAGGCCCCTTCACAAGCTAAGTAAATAATTTGATTCCAATAACAAGCTGTGAATCTCTCCTCTCCAAGGCAAAATTCTCATTACCATCCTTGCACAGCTTGGAGATGTTGCACTTTCACGATGTGGCATTTTTATATACTGACAAGATGTCACCAGCATTGAGTGTATCACCCCAGTGGGCTTCAGGCAGAAGGAAACAGGAAACTGTAATGGGAAAATAGAGCTTGGAAGGTGAAAGAGAGGTGTTCTATTCAATGAGGTGATTCCTGTTGAGTAACTCGAGCAGTCTGAGTTGCCATGGTAAGGGACAGGTCTGCTACATGTTGGTACACTCAAATTGAGTTTGAGGCAGTTGGAGAAGGGGGTGAGCAGTTGCCACAGACGCTCTTACACTACATGATTTAGGACTGTCACTATACTAGGTAATCTATTAGCCACTCAGTCCCAGTAAATAACAAATCTTAGGTAAGTAACAAACTGTCACTACTTATCGTAAAACTGACCTGTGAGTATGACGACAGACACGTAACATAAAAGCATATGTGGTTATTTTTACCTTGGCATGATTATAAATATCCACGCAGTTTTCTGTATTAATGCTTTTTGCACAAATGATCTCACAGTGTCGTTGTAAAGCTTCAAGCTGGAAAAATTTAGCAGCAGAGAGAAGCTAAAAAAAAAAAGCAAGGGAAAAAAAAAAAAGTCAGAAATGCTGAGGAATACAGAATTGGAGCTTCCTTCTTACTGTTTCATTATATTTTTTTTCTCTGCCCCTGCTTCAGCATGAAAGTACTGACAAACAGTCAGAATGAGAAGATTGCTTGGTTGCTTCAACTCTTTGCTGTGCCCTCTAGATCACACTGTGGGAAGCTGTACAGGGAGAGACCACAACAGGCTGCTCAGATCCACAGTTCTGACTTTGGAATGGGGTCAGGGTGGGAGGTGTGAGAGAGAAAAAGGAAATGGCAGCTTGGAGAGTCTTTGGTCACTTCACAAACACGACTCTGCAAGGAAGGATCTGCAATTACATTCCGGGAAAAAATGATTCTGGTTCAACTGTTCCCCAAACTCTGGCTGAAACAGAGCACCTGGGCTGGATGCAGTGATGTCAGCAGAAGGGCCAGGAGCAATAGTAAGTGGAATTCAAACCAGATGATGATGACCACCCTGGGCAGTCTTAAAAATCTAGAAAAGCAATAAACCTCAAATCTGTCACCTTACCAGGCTCAAGGAAATGGCGTTAGGTGTCCATATGCTCCTTGCTCTAGCTCACGAGCAGCAGTAAGCTCATGCCTAGGCCACGAGCACTGAAACAGTGTCTGGCTCCATGTTACTGCAAGGAGTGGGTGCACAGCAGGGTACAATGCAAAGGTGGGAACCAGCTTGGTGCAAGGCACTGCCTAGTTAACACTCAGCGTCATGTGTCTGTATCGCTGCACCACCACAGCTCTCCTGCCTTCAGGACTCAAGCTGACCTCCCTCTTTGGCCCTGCACCCACCCCATGGATGTACTACCTGGACTGGCACTGCCTTGGGATCTCTGCATGCCACTGTACACTGCGGGCATGACCTGAAGCCTGTGGGGTGAAAAAGGCTTAAATTTTGAGTTCTCCAACTGGTCTCAGCACTGCTAAGGTTTCCCCTGTTGCTACGTTTCTGTCCTTTTACAGCAGGGAAAAGGAATTTCATTTTCTGTCTTTCCTTGACAGGGCATTGCCTCTGTATCTTTGCTCTAGCTTAGGAAGCAGATTGGGTTTCTTCACTGCTTGACACCTTGTCTCTAACCCAGCCAGATCTCCTAAGCCAAGATGTTCAGGTGTTTAGGCATTTATACAGCCCTTATCACTTAGGACTGTGTGACAAAAAACTATCCCCTGAGTCCCCAAAGGGCTCTCACTCTGCTAGGTAGGAGCTCTGGGGAACAAAACCCCGAAACTTCCATGACATTCTGACTTCTACGCAGTCTGCTCAACCTCTGCTTTAAGCCCATAAATAAATCCGAGAGCTAGAAATCTGCAGTGCTGATGTGACAGCAGCCAGCTGGCCCCAATTATGAATTGCAGCAAAGATTTCTGTGGTGTATTTCTGGTGCTTCTTGTTATCATATTTGTAATAAGGCAAGTTGCTAAATGCAGTTTTGAAAGATAAAGCCAAATCCTATTCCAGCTGCCTCTCTGGCTCAAGCAGTCACGTGCTGCTTTGTAATTACTTTAAACTGTGAGGAACCGTGGCCAGATCTGTTATCAACAGATCAATCAATCAGTCATACATTCCTGAGTCACAGAAGTTTTGAGATGTCACAAAAGTAGTGCAAGCAGCCAGCTGAACTGCAGCACAAGCTTTTTAACAGCTTAGGTGATAAACACACGCGTCTCTATAAAGCTGTTGCACTGCCTAGTTCAAGACTCCTTATTTCAGAAAGGGTTAGAAATTCAGGAGTTTCTTTCAAAACTGTGAGTGAAATAGGGAATCAGTGACCTTTTCCTGTGAAGATCAGAGAGTCAAACTGGGTATGCTTGGTTAAAAATCCACCACCTGCACTGAAGAGGGATAATTTCAGTCCTGATCAGTTCCATCCTCTGGTTGCCAGCAGGGTTAGTACAGATGTCCCTGTAGCCCTCAGAATCGATTCGCCCTGGCTGCTCATACCCCAAAGAAGAGCTGCTCCCAATTTCTGGTTAACAGTACTTGGGTACAAGCCAAGCCTAAGATAGATGTCCCAGACAGCAGTGTCGTAGGGGCAGACTAACTAATGTAGGCAACAACAGACATCATGGTGGCAGACTATAATCTGTACACCGACAATGACCAGCTGTTTAAGCAGCTCTGATTTTCCTATTTACTGTCTTTTATTCTTTTTAGTTGCTATAATTTGGTGACTGTAAATAAGAAACACTCCCTGAACGACTATCAAGAATTTTCTCAAATACAGTTCTGTTTAGTTGGAGTTGTTATCATAGCTGGCAATGACAGCACACAGTATTGGGAAGAAGGTGACTTAACATCCATACATGTTATGGATGTCTGGCTACCCTGAAGGCTCAGTCAGCTCCAGCTGGCTTGGTTCAGCTTTCACAAACAGGCACAATGGCACTGGATGTTTTACATGCAGTGAGCAAGGGGCAAAGAAGTCTCTGTATCTTGGGGAGCAGCCTAAGGCTTTATTCAGAAAATCTGACAGTTACATGCTTGAGACTGAACTGAACTGTGACTCTAGGGGGATTTCTCCCATTGTTAAAGCAAGGTACATGCCCAAGAATTCCCCCGAGTGAGGAACCAAACAGGAAACTTATTACACTGCTGAGATAGATCTGGTTTATTAGCCTGAGCTAATAAACCAGAAGTAAGAGTGTGGCAGAGAGAAGCTGACCAGCCCAGCTGGAGCAGAGCACCTCACCTACTAGGCTGAGAGGGACAGGATGGAATACTATGCTGCTGGGGGGGAGGGTTGCTTCCAGATTTTGGTAACACCAACTTTGCACTTTCTTGAAAGAGCTCTCAAAGCATCTAACTAGGTATTTTTATTTCAGACACTTTTTTTCTTGATCATCGTATTTTTTTTTAAACTTTTTATTCTCTCACAGACAATTTTATACTGGTAAAAGTTACCATAATGGATTACTAGCAGGACTGTGGACAGCCTGGGTACTCTGGGTGAGGCACTGGTGGCTCTTAAGAGTGCTCATGTCTTGCCCAATGGCACATGCCCTTGGGTGAACGGTACACGGATCACTTAGCATTGCTTACACTGCAATTATGATAAATGTCTCTTACCTCCATAATTTCATTATTTTTAATCAGGAGTGACTCTGCACCTCCATAATAAAGATACTGCATAACAAGCTGTAATAAAACAAAGGGAGTGTTTATAAAAAGCAATCCAGGACATCAGGGAACAGGGGATGATGTGAAGATTGTAGGTAATACCTGAGGCTCTCCAAACACCACCAAGGATTTGTAGATAAAACTGGCCTAAACTTACTGATTTCAAGATATATTTAGTTACTCAGTCTCTCTGTATACAGTTCAGTATTTTCTTCTCACAGGTAGTCTAACATCCCAATCCTCACCAGTCACATTGTCTGGACTTTCTGGTGATCTCTAAACAGTTTGCAGGAAGCTGATTAATTCATTCTGAATTTTCTGTGTATTTCCCTGTATGTTCAGTACCTTATTGATTCAGGAAAATACAGCATACATAATGGTTATTCCCTTGTTCTTTCCCTGGCAATGGCACTCATACCCTGCTGCGTGGGGGCATGTATGGATAATGAAAAAGAGTGGGGGAAACTGCACTGTAAGATGAGCCAGCTCAGATCCCTCTGCAGTGAGCTTCCAGCAAGCCTGAAGTTATGGTAGGCAGCTGGGAATTATCTGCAACGGTTAACAGTCAATACATGGAACTGTTTGAGCTCTGACTTAAAGGGAATCATATACATGTATATGCTACAGATACAGAAAGCAAGCTCTGAATTTTCACAGCAAAAAAACTGATTGAAAGATACTGCCAAGGAAGGAAATCAACTGTGTTTCTTTCAGGCCTGTCCTTTAAATACAGAAAGAGCCAACAAGAGAAAAAAGAATCGAGTGCTTTACCTTGACATGCACTGCTTTGTCTGCATAGCTTGCATAGGTGAAATGCATGCTATTTTCTGTGGTTGGGCACGACATTTGCAATCAATAGCACTCTGCAGCCTAGTGTATGAATGGAGATGATGCCTTTGCTCAGGAAAATGCTACTTTGAGCTACGTGTTTATCAGCTGCTTATGTACTCATTTGAACAGGGCATGTACAAAGTTCTTATTACATTCCATTCAAATCCAATGTCAGAACTGACTTTACCTGAAAGATGGGGTACTTCACATAGTTGATCTCAATACAAGTACTATCAGATGAGGGCTTGCTAGACAGCAATGCTTTAAACCTAAATAAAAAGGAGCAAGATTGAAATACCAGCCAAATTATCTCTGTGAAAAAGTATGGCAAAGTGGAAGGACAGCATCAGCTCTTGTAAAAACAGTACACTGAAATGAATGGATTTGTCACCAAAAAGCAACAAGATTTAGACAACTGACATAAAACAAAGTTCAAACCAAAAGGACAAATCCTCTCTTTTAGGAGATTTCAAATTGAAATTTTGGGAAAATACAGCTATTTTCACAATAGAATAAGATGTACATAGGAAATTCAGATTCTATAATGATGCATATTACAAAACCATAGTAATTGTTCTTTTATCCTTTTCTTTTTTCATGGAGGCAACACGATCCTTTAGGAAAACTTGCAACATTTAAAACCCGTACATCTTTTTTGAAGGAGAGAAATTTTGGTCTATGTCCATTATGCTGCTTTAAAAAACATTTTGGAACAAAATATTAAAACAACTACAGTTAGACTTTTAATACTTCTATGCAGGCTTAATACAATTATATAAGAGGCAGGAGAGAAAACTGGATAGGTTGCTGTTTTCTGACTATAAAAACCTGAAATTCAGACACAAGTTTAAGAAAAAAAACCCCACTTTTTAAGTTAATAATTGCAGATTTATGTGAGATATATACATATGTAGCAAGCTATTTTTCAAAATCAGATATTCCCATTTGATCAGAGGGCAAAAATGGGAAATGCACTCTCAGAAATATCTGACCTTGTACTTGCTCTTTTTGGTAATTCATCTGACCTTCCAGTAGAAGTGCAAAGCTTGGCTTATCTATCAAGACCAGCATTTGCTGGATGGTAACCTTTTCCATATCACGATTGCATCTTGTTAATTAAAATATGGATAACAATTTAATTGCTTTTAGTAGTGTCAAACTCTATTATGAATACAATTTAGCAGGTTTAAAGCTGGAGTTTTGGAATGTGTTTGTACCTGTACCAATAAGCTCTAAACCAAAATACCCATTTCTTAATTGAAGGCAGGGTCAGATACTGCAGCTGTTTTATGCAAATCTCTTTGCTCCAAGTTGGCAAGAACATCTAGGACCAATTCCCACATTGCTCAAACTCTACCCCAACTCAGTGGCTTGTCCCTACCACATTATGGAGGGTCAGCTAAATTTGTTTAAAAGCACACTGTTAATGATAAAGCTGCATACAAATAAGGTTTGTTGGCAACTTTAAGGTTGGGATGAGCTGGGTAACCCACACCCAGCCTTCTGAGCACAGGGAACAGACTACAGATACTGCCATTGGATATAGTACAATAGTTTTGTAGTTATTTAATTTTATTTAAAAAACGTCAAATGCTGTCAATGAACTGTGTGATAGCAGCTTGTTTTTCCTGGAGATCGTCTACACTAATGCAAGGCAGGATTTAGCCACTCACAGGATAAATGGTTGTTAAGAATCAAAATATTCAGATTCCCCTACGATTGAGAGCTGGATGCAGTAACAAGCTCCATGCAAATGTGCCTCAGTGAAATGAAGCCAGATGCATGGCCAGAAGCACGGATCAGTTACTGAGTGGGGATCTAGTGATGGGAGCACTTGTTAAATGTCCTGCAGATCAACCAGAAACAAGCTGCTTAAATGCTCTGCTTAGGAAAGACTTGAGGATTGGGCCACTAGCTCTGAAATAATTGTAACAGCAGGGTGTGTGTGTGTATGGAGCAAACCCACAAATTCAAATATTATTTTTTGTTAAAAACCAGAAGCGTCTCATTTTACCTTGGCGATGCAGTAAATAGCAACACTCTATGTGCATAAAATGGCCTTCCTTCCACCAGAAATGTAACATCTGACATCTCTTTGTTGTTAAGAAAATGGGGATCTAGAATCACAAAAAGAAATTAAAAAAAAAAAAGAGCTAATAACTTTAGTTTGGAAGAGGTCACGAACATACAGAATATCTTCCTGTTTTGACAAAAGAAGACAATAGCATAAAGGGATATTGTTTTTAATGAGTAAAGCCCATAAAGCTATTTTGGACAGCCTGAGACAGAAGTGCCCCAGACAGCCACATGGAGTTCAGAGGAAGGGAATTCAAAGCTTTGAAGACCCTGACGACCTTTGCTGAGATAACAGTCCGTGTCCCAGCCGTGCGGAGCTGGCACAGCCCCCCAGCTCTGCTACCCAAAGCAAACTGCAGCTGAAGGGATGCTGGAGGACCCTACACTCATTTATATCCTATTACGCCCCTCTCCCCATGTGGGGAAGTCTTTGTGCCAAGGGGAAGAGGCTCCTGGAAAATCACTCAGGTCTTCTCTCAGTCACATCAAAACAAGCTGGGCTCTGTCAGCAGGGCTGGGAGGGCTGAGTCACGGCAGCATCACCTGCAGCCGGCCAGGGCGGTCTGAGATGTGGACAGTTGTTTGGCTCCAGGCCCCAGGCTCAGATCCCAAGCCTAATTAGCAACACAGACAAATCTTTGCAGATTTACGGTCCCACTCTAACGCACCTGATGACCCTCCTGATTTCAGCAGGAGTTTCAGGCCAGTGAGTCTGGGGCCCTTCCTTTTTCTAGTTCTGTTTTTCAAATTCAGGATTTTCTCTGACTTTTGCCACCCCTTCCCCCCATAGCACCCGGCCAGTGACACTGACTTTCCACAGCTCTCCTTGGAGAACCAGCAAGTATCTTCAAGTCACGCTTACCTAGGCGAGAGGTCTGCTTGCGCTTAATTTCAACGAGCTTTGGAATGGGGTAGGGTCCATAGCAATGAGTGAAAATGACAGAGAGCTGCTGGCTGATCACTTCATTCTAAGCAAAAGAAAACAAAAATATACAGTGTAAGCTTAGTATGCAAGATAAGATCAGTGTGCAAAGATGTTACGGCGTCATCAAGAGTTGCCTGTTTTGAAGCTGAAGAATGTGATCGATGAAGCTTTCCTCAAAATCAGAGTTTAGGATTATCAGTAGTTCTTAGAAACCGCAATTCTCATTTATTTCATCACTATGTCTTCTGTAGGAATCAAGTTAAAATGAAAAGTCCTCTCCCTTGGATCAGAGGTTTTCTTTTCCTAACAAACTCCATAGCCCCTCTCCCCTCCATTGAAACAAAGCTCCTTTACAATAGCAATTTAATTTCATTTGCAAACTTGCTGCACTGGAAAATTACTTTCTGTCATTCTTTAGAAAATGGTCATTGGTCACGTTTTAGAAACTCAGAGCTGCATAACAGTCTCACAAACAGACTCTCCCTTGCTGAGTGACTGGAGCATCAGTCTGCCACTGCATCTCCTCATTCAATCCCAAATGTTTTATTAACGTGCTCTTACACCACCGGCAACATCCTGGGCACCGCTGTCTTGAGGAAGCCACCAGACCTTCACAGAACCAGGTCTGGTCCCTGGCTGTATCCATTTCTGCCCAGACTCCAGGTGCAAGGCATCCTCAGGACACCGTCCTAAGCACCTAAGAAACTTGAGTATTCGTACACCTAAGTTGCAAGGATAGCAAAATGGATTTAGTCTTAACTACTTAAGTCACAGCCAAAAGCACAATTTAAAAGCTTTTGCAAATTTTATCTCACCTTTTGCTGGTAACCAGAGCAGGTCTAGCGAGTTCAGTGGTGCCACGTGGCTAATTCATCACTACATCTTTTAACTACCCTGTTGGTTAGTGATTTCCCTTCCACACCAGGAAAAACATGAAAAAGCAAGGTACTTAGATATGAGTGAGTCCAAGGCCAAGGAAATAAGCAGGTGAGGAACAACAACAACAAAAAATTCTTAACAGAAACATTTGAGGAGTGTAGATGTTACAGTAAAAATATCTTCAGGCTATGGAGCAGAAATTGCAGCCTTCCTTTCTCAGAGCACATTTCAGCTCAGTTTTAACAGCGGCGCTCCTTAAATCCCATGAGGATGAGGAGGTGTGGCAGACATCCCGTAATGACTCCCTTACTTCACCTAATCAGATGGGGTGGGAAAGGGTAGAGCTG
Source organism: Actenoides lindsayi (assembly GCA_025331215.1). Taxonomy (NCBI): domain Eukaryota; kingdom Metazoa; phylum Chordata; class Aves; order Coraciiformes; family Alcedinidae; genus Actenoides; species Actenoides lindsayi. The sequence continues at coordinate 50,759 of WTSP01013758.1, read as the reverse complement.
TGCCCTCACAGGCACACGCTGATGTCAAAGGAAATTACACGCGCTCGCCCGCAGGCAGGAGTTGGCTCCTGTTACTACGTCAGATGTAGCCTTGAAAGAGATGCTAGGATAAGAGTACGACTGATACTGATAGACACCGTTTAGCATGGCACAGGGACCAGCCCTCGGAGAGGGGCTCACTGCTGTGGCTCTGAGACAAGGAGGATGTCTCGTACCAGGAGCATCTCTCTCTTCAGCATCTTCCAGCCGGAGCTTTGCAAAGCACTTCACAAAGGGAGTGAATCACAGGGCGAAAAGAAAAGGAAGATTTAAGGGCAGATTTTAAAAAAGGAAGTGACTCAGCTGCTGGGAGGGCTGGGGGGGAGAGCTCTAGACAGGGCAGAAAGAGCAATTGCTTCTCTGCTCAGAAGGGCTGTGCCGAAGCACCGCTGCCGACTGAGTCAGCCAGGGAGGAGTGTGTCTGGGGGGATGCTGATTACCAGCAGAGCAGCTCCCAGTTGGATCCAGCAGATGCTAAGAAGTCAGTAAATACAACAGAGGATGGGGATAATTCTGTGGTTCAGAGCAGAGGGATGCTTATGGAAAGGAGAGGTGTAATTGGAAGAGCAACATTCGCCTTTACCTGCAGTGGATGAAAGCAGAGTAACTGCACTAAAGAGGATAGCTGCTGACAGCTCCCTCTTGAATCTGCTGGGGTGCACAGGTCCTGTCTATGCCACTGAGGTTTTAGTGGGTCTGTAAAGTCACCACTCCCAGCCACAGCTGTGACTGGGCAATAGCTTTTAACAAAAACACGTATGCATCAACAAAGACAATGCACCTCCTCCTTCAGGGGTGCCTGTGAGAATGCATAAATGGAAAAATCTGGGTATTGACCTCCCAGTGCCTCGTTTGGAATTGGAGGTCTCACACACCAGTGCAGGTCATGGCACCGCATACCAGCACATCCACTTACATCAAGACCAGGCAATAACAGGCCCAACCCAGTCACGCAGCTGTCAGAGGAGGATCCCTACTCCATCCAACATGATAAACAGGTTGTGCATGCAGACAACCCCACGGGAGCCTGCCTACACATGCGAGGTGCTGCCTGCTGCCTGGGTCACCACTGGGGCACGAACCCTGTGGTGTGCAGATACAAGCCCATTATAAAGACACCTCTCCAGTGACTGCCCACAAGCCTGTGGAAAACCTGGTGTAAACTAAGCTCCAATTAGCTGAAGATGTGATACTTTCACATGAGAAATGCTTAAAAACCCTGAGGCACAGAACAGAGATAGGACAATGAGAAAAGAGACCTTAAGACCAGCACATCAAAAGAAGCGAGGCCATCAGACAGACAGTGGCTTGATGCATTGTGGAGCTTCAGATCTCCACTGCAGGACACTGATCTCATTTGGCAGACAGGAGGTTGGAGACCTTTGGCTTCTGTTGATAACATGAAATACTTACAATGCATGCCACCAAAGGACCAAAAAATGTTCTTGGCCAGAACGCTGAAGCATGCGTTCATTTAGAGTCATTGCTGACAAACAGCAAGTCTTCTCCCCAGGACACGGGGAGGGGAGTGGTGAGCCATTAGAGCAGATCAAGCTCACTTCCCACAGCACCCCACATGCAGACAAGCTCACGGGGCTGTGGACCTGGAACAGCTCACTGCAGAGCCTCTGCTGGCTTTTACCAATAAACAAGGCAAAAAGAGGGAGCATGGAGGAGAATGAAAAAGGATGCTTTGTCTGTGACTGGATGGTTGAGGAAAAAAACCTGACTTTTTAAAGCCAAATCCTGCACTTGGAGTAGGCTGAGCTGGGCTGCCTGTGAAGTAACTGGGAACAACTTCTGAGCATCCACAACCTGGGGCATCAGCATTGCTCTGGAAGAGAGATGAACGTGTACGTCCTTTTCAGCTTTCCCCTTTGCACAGTGCTCACACTGGGAAGCTCAGGTGCTGTCCTGGTTACCACATCCAACCCATTTAAGCATCAAGCTGGATAATTCTTCCCTGTTTATCCTATCACCCTACTAGCTGACTGTAAAAGAACAGCTGCAAGAGCTCACTGCAGCAGTTGTGGGCGGCAATATTAACGCTGGAGGAGTAAAACAAAGTTTGTTTTCTTGTTACAGTTTGATGTTGGAAAACTTTGTGCCAGGATGTGTGATGCTGAGATCTGGAGCAAGGCCAGCTTCCTTTCAGACATGGGCGCCCATTCGCAGTCAAAGGGAGCCGATGTGCATCTTCTGCTGTGGGAGGGGGAAGAAAGCTTGGCATAGGATGCAATAAAAATATTTACCTAGCCAAGGGGTAGTTTACAGATAGCAAGAGGGAACAGGGAACAACAGTGCATCTTCTGAGGGAGATGGTGCTTCCAGCAGAGAGTTGGTCGTTGAGCAAGCAACTTTGCTTTGTAGATATAAGCTGCCTCCTGACTTGAAAGCATTCTTCAGCAGAGATCTAAAGGAATTCCCCACTCCTGGTGAATGCACTTGAACTGTGAGGGGAATTTGTAAATTCTTTTGAAGCAAAGCTGAAGATTTTCAAGTTGCTGTAGCAGAGATGACTAGTCGTTGATCTGAAAAGAGGTGAAGACTTGGGTGGGGAGTACAGGGGTATTTTTTCCTGAATGTCCATCTGATGAAGGTCTATGGCAGGACACAGGAAAGGCTCCTCCAGTCTTCAGCACATACCTTTGCTCCATTCCAACCTACCCTAGCCATTCTGAGATGTGGTCCTACAAAGTACTGGACACAGCTGGTAAATACATAGCCAGCTTTCTCCAGTATCTGTGGAATTTGTATCTCATCTTGGTAGCTATGCTCCAAGCTCTTAAGGGGAGAACTCAGGCTGGACTCCATGCTTAGGCTAAGGCTTTGCTCTTCTCTCATCTTTACTTCAAGCTGCCTCTTCTTCATAGTCATATTCCTACATGACATCTTTCTGGACTGCTCAAAACCCACTGGTTAGTTCTCCTTACTGGCCTGTAGATATCCCACCACCTCCAGGTGTCTGCCCTCTACAGTGGTAAGAAGTTATGCTACTTTTCTTTGCCTCTGAAATCCCAAGCTGTACTTTAAGCTTTCCTTCTATTGATGCCACCCTCACCAGCTCAGCCCCATTAATACCCATTTAACCTAAGTGTGCCAGGCCCTCTGGCTAATTCCTCTACCACAAAGCTCCAAAACCAAAAGCTCACCACATTAAGCAGAAAAATCACACTTGCACTTCTGAGTTTGGTGTCTGTTAATACACATCTCTCCCCTCCAAGCAGAAAACCAAGCTGCTTGGGGAACAGGGGTGTGCTAGGAAACATATATTTTTTCCCCTCTCTCTCTGTGCCTGAGGATGCTGGAATAACCCAGCTCTCTGCTAAATGCAGAGCAGCAAAAGTGCTGCTTCCAGTCACCCATTCCACGCGTAGTCCCTGGCAGCGGTTCTGGCAGCGGCGAAGCCTCAGGATACCCAAGCCCATAGAGGGCTCATCCATGAACTTCCTTCCATGACATGCTGGGATGCCCTTGAACTATTCCTCTATTTACGCTCCTCTCTTCCCAGAAAGAGATGGAAAAGGGCAAAGCAACAGAAAGGGCTTTCTGCAGAACCCCAGCACTGAGCACTCAAACTGTATGAGACTTTCTTCACCGTGTCCCTGAACCTTTTCCACCCTTGCCGAGGTGTTTCCGCTATGGTCCTCTACCATAAGTCACTTTTGCCAGCTGCCTCAAAGCTGATTAAATGCCACTTTGGAGGGTCACTCCTAGATGATTAAGCAGCATACACATAATTAATATTAGTCAACAGCTGCAAAGGTAGGGAAGCCCTAGAGGTTGAAGATACAGTTAAAGGCAGTGAACTGCATAACAAAATGGGGTTTGTTAGCGCGGGGCTCAAGTCCTTCCGCTGCAAATACAAACGGAAAAGAACTAATCACAGGTAAGGCAAAAATGGACCCTTCAGTTAGCTTCTGGGAAAGCTGCCAAACCTCCCTTTCAAAAGGCTCTTTATATCACAGCTGTGCATTGTATGTAAAAAGCTCAGATCCCCGGGCACAGCCTAATCCCTCGGTGAGAGCCCAGAAAAGGGCAGGTGTCATATCCATGGCATTTATTTATTGTAAATGAAGAAACGGCTTCTGCCTCTGGCAGGGAAACATTTTAGAAGGCATATAGAGGGTAGGGGGGGGGGAGGAAACCAAACCAACAAAAAAACCCCAAACCCCAAAGCAAACCTATGTTAGTACAAAGCTGCATCTGCATTACGAACACATGAGACAGGGTTAACAGTCTGTTATTGACATGCCACTCTGTACCTGGAGTTTCCATCTCATATGGAGAATACACGATGTACATGTGTGGATTACTTGCGTCCTGGTTACTCTGAACTGTTTAGACACAGAAGTACTACAAATGACAACGGGCAACGTTACAGATGGCTGCAATTACTTGAGAACAGTGAAACCTGCCTTATGAAATCACTCAAAGTCCCAGCCAAAAGATCAATCATCGAGTACAGGCTGGGCACTAGTTATCACACAGGAAGGCATTAGCTACTCCATGGAACCCATAACGGGCACTTTAGCATCCTGGAGTTCTTCAGGGTTATTTTTAGTGCAGTACTTGGTGTGCCTGTCTCCTCTGTGGAGAGTACACATTTTTCTTCAGTTAAAGTATTTCAGTCATCAGCCAAAATATTCCATTTTCAGGTGTTAATTTTTTCAAGAACGATAACATATTATGTGGAGAACAAATATTCTAATGAAACCTGTCATTAAAAAACTAGATTTTCTGTTGAAAAGCAGTTTAACAAGGAAGAAAAATTTCACCTAGCACAGAGGGGTCTTTCATGACCCATGGCCAAGTAAGAGAAACATCCATAGCACTGTCCCAAGCAAGGGCTTTCCTCTAGGAATAGATTACAACCCAGTGCCTGCCTGAGCACTGTACAGGCTTTACTGCTCCCTTCTACCCCTTCCTGCAGAACAGGGTAGTCTGGCTCCATACAGCAAAACACAAGCTTCACTCAAGCCCATTTTAAATACTTATTTCAGCTCATCATGAAACAAGGGACAAAAAGGGGAATTTTCTAGCTTCTTCACCTTCCAGTGCCACTTTAAGGTCACATGCAGACCTTGGGGGAAAGCTGATGTTTGCTGCCACTGTGCCTGGACTTTGTAGAACAGACACACGAGCGGAGTCTGTTGACATTTTCTGAGGAACCTCTCCCGACATTTGTTTTAGAGGAATTAAATCAAGAAAGACCACAGCAATAAAGAAGCAGGATGCCCATCTCAAGCTTCAGCTCCTGAACATTTTGCTGCAACAGAGCAGGCAGGTGTTTCAGCCTTTCCTGACGCTTTCCTGATGTTAAAGATGTGAACATTTTTTTTCAGTAGTTACTGCATCTGTGACAGAGGCTACGTGCTGCTGTTTCTGAAAAGTTATATTGAAAAAAAACAACAACCATCTTTACTTTCTAATAAATTTTTGATTCCAAGTGGCTGAGTACTGCTAAGAGTACATTAGCTTTTAAACTATATAGACTAGGTTTCTCAAGACACCCACATGCCTCAATCCTTTTTGGAATTCTAAAAACTGGTTATTGTTTTGAATTGTTATTTGTTCTCAGTAACTGTCAACACCAGACTGACAAGAGCCTGTGCACTCCTGCAGGTTTCTTCAGCTGTCTATAGGTACATTTGTAGAGGCTGGGAAACTCTGCAGGAATTTTAAATTCTCAGGAAACATCTTTGCAAAGTAGTTTCCGGCACCTTTCAACAAGCCTGGCTGCACAATGTGCTCAACACCTCGCTAAAGGGCTAAATTTTAGAATAAATGACCTTGTCGCTGACAGAAATTGAGACAAAGGATGGAGAGAAAGTGGCAGACCGCGACCGAGAAATGACGATGAAGGATGCCTCCCATGGCTTTTCAAGCTGATTTTGTCTTGGACAATACAGTAGCAGGAATACTCCTAAGTCCTAAACCAAGTGGTTCCTGGTGTGAAGAACCTCCAGTGTCAGGCCGAGGCGTCTTCAGAGAATGCCTCAGCATGTGCACTCAATGCACATGGGGACTAATACACACATGTCACTGATGGGTGACCATAAAGGATCCAAAGTAACGGCAAATAGCAGCTTCTTGCCCATATTAAGGGAGAGAAGGGAGAAAATTTTAAGAGAGGTTATATGGAATTAGAAGATTGAGTTTTTTCCCTCAAAAAATTAGGCCAAGGACAATCTGATGTGAATTGCTGTACACAGAAAAAGCAGTTGATGAATCTGTCTCATAACCCCGTTCTACCAGCAATGGTGCTGACTTGTCTGCATGGATGGAGCTGGGTGCTTTTAATGACACTTCAAGCTTGTGCTGAGCTCCAGAGTGGAAATCTAAAACCAATCTCCTCCAAAGGCCAGATGTGTTTAACTTCCAAGGCTGTAGTTTTGAGTCTCTCTCTTTTCAGGTTGTGGAAATGTCAAGATCAAACTGAAACAGCTCAAGATTTCTGTAGACAGAGGACAAAAGCATTCTGCACATTCATCACGTTATCCCCAAGAGCACCTCCCTGCAAAAACAGAAGAGCTGACCTGTGAGCCCCACCTCAGGCACTACAAGATCTGGGTGCAGCCTTCATGCAGCTCTTTTAAAAGTCTCTACTGTGGGGGACCCGATCTCCGAGCCATGGCCAGCCCTCGAGCACATCTATCTACTCCTTAGGCAAATATGGTCCTCTGACACGGGACAGGAGGGCAATCCAGCTCAGAACCAAGCTCAGGCAAAGCAAACATTAACTTTGTCTGGAGGCAAAGGAGAGCTTCCAGTGAGAAGTTTGGGTGTTTCCCCAGGGCATGAAGAGCACAACACAGATTCCGACAGGCAGAAACTCATCTGCATCTTCCTATCCCTCTTCTGTAACAAGATGTACTGTGTCATCCTAGCTTTGAGGGACTCAACTCTGCTCTATGCAGCAGCTGAAGTCTAGCTCAAGGCTACTTGTTCTCAGAAGACTCTCTCTGACTTTTCTCTCATGCAGCTCTGTCCAAACCACTTCTAAAAGGATATGTTTGTGTGCTTGTCTGCCACAGAGATTCAATCCACCCTGAAATGGCAGCACCTTTCCCGCTCATCTCGTGGCCCAAATCAACCACCAATTCACTGACATTTTTAGTGTCAGAGCTTTCCCAGTTTGAGTTTTGCTTGCTGTTAGAAAAGTGTCCTAAACTGAGCTCTCTTTGTCCTTTCCACTGATACTGCTTTCTCAGGAGTACCTCATCTCTGGTCTTTGGTTTGGTAATGACCCAAGCTCACTGCACGACAGCAGGAACCATGGGGAGAAGCGATTCTCTGCCTGTTCTCGCAGTTCTGCCTCGCCAGCATGGAAATACTGTCACTTCTCCACTCTCCATCCAATTCTCAACGGTGCAGCTGATAAAGACATTTAAAGGCATGAAAGGAAATGAAAGTGCTCCGTCCCACTGGAAGCTACCAGGAGCTGGGTATTGAACCTTCATTTGTGCTTCTGGAAGTCCTCCTCCAGGGCTTTAGTGCAGCAAAAAACAACCAATGTGCAATCTATTCACTGTTCTTCCCTGCTTATCTCACTGCTTGAAGAGAGGCAATAAAATTAGGAACTTCAGCTCAGCAGTTTTGTCTTATTTGCCAATTTTTGTTGCTGTTCCGTGTTCCAGTACCAGGACTTCTACAAATTGTATTTTTATTGCTCTTGTCAGCATCCCAGCACATAAATGGGAACGGAGTGCCACCCTACAGGACATCAGCATTAGTACTGGCTGGTGGCAGAGCTCCCATATAAACCCTTACACCTGGGCCCTCTAGGAACAAGCATTTAAAAAAACCAAACCCAGTAGACAAAAGGGATTCCTGGTGTCCAACAGGGTTCTTGTAGGTATTGATTATTTTCTCTCCAACCTTTCCAATTTTGTAGTATCTGGCCTTTTTGCATGGCCTGGGAACCTGCAGGAACATTTTGTCCCACAGTGCAAAGAAGAAGGTCGGGGCAGAAGGCGTGCTTCCTGCCCTGAGACCTGCCCTACATTTCTGTGAGATTTTTGGAGAGGTTCCCTGGTCAAACTACAAATTTCTGTTTGGCTTATCCAGGTTGTCACAGCTTCTGAGGCCGAGACCGTCACTACGAGGCACTGAAAATCTGGCTCTTTAATTATCTGAGTTTCCCTGTTCGTAAAGGGAGGATAAGATCTTTTTCCATGTCTCAACTCATTAATACTTGTAAATTGTTCTGAGATTATGGGATAGTCAGAACTATTTATAGTAGTGCAAAATGCTGTTTCTATTAGGTGCAAGTTGCCATGCAATTAAAATACAAAATATATTAAAAAAAAAATCACAATATATAGCAAATGGGACATCTTCTTTTACATCAGCCAAGAAATGCTAAGTGGCTCTGTGTTTCCTACTTGCTTATTGCATATTTTTTGCCCTGAAAAACTCATTAAGGAAATGTACTGGGCCAGACTGTGATGTTTAGCAAGAGTCATAATCTCTCTCGAAGTTTCCAGCCCACGGGGAAAAGGATGTCCGTGTGGGCAAATCAAGCTCCTCTCCCCACAGCTCTACAAAATGCAGAGTTTTACAATTTGCTGTCGAAAGAAAGGGATGTGAACCAGTTATGGTCCTTGTGCACCTCTTAAAGGAGATTTCCATTCTGTGGGTATATATAAAGAACAGTCTCTGCTCTTAGCATTTCCAGAGAAGGGGAACAGAAGATCCTTTGAATCTCAGCATTCCTCAGCTGCCTTCTACAGAGTGACCAGGGAAAACTTTTATTGGCTCATTCTCCTACAAATGAATTTATTTCGATTCCTTCCAAAGAGTTACATAGAGTCTGTCCTCATTTCTGTCTGGGAGAGCTTTGCGAGAGGCTGTTTGGACAAGACCGCTGCAATAACTCATGCCATTTGCAGACAATCTGTAAATCCTTAACAGTGTCCCAGAATGATTCATTATTTTTCTAAGAATATGAAGTAGTGTATGTGTGCGTGTTTGTGAATATGCATGCTCATGAAGAGTGAAGACAGGCAGTTCCCCTAGGCCCAGAAGCAGGAGTCACAGCACAGATTTCTTCTTGTGTAGGGGTTTCTGTGATACTTCAGTTGTTTCATGCCTCCACATTTTAGGTTATAAGTGAAGGTAGCAGAAGGTAGCAGTCTTATTTGTTTCCTGGTCTCCTACAACACACCCTGGAAGATCCAGTCTAACATGTCCTAAAACTATAATCCTAGGTAAATAACTTATTCTAGCGATAATCATTGGCCTTGGGTTCAGCAACCCAGGAGAAGAGCAACCAAAGCCACCCCTCATCCTAAGTTACACAGCTTAAACTTAATCTCCATTAAGTCTTCAATATGCTTAGTTTATACCAGCTTTCAAACCAAGCAGCACCTTGCGGGTGTTTTCTAGGTGAACGTACATTAACCCAAGTGAGTTCAGAACAAGGAATCCCCAAATTCAAGGATTTGGAATGATTTCCTAAATGCTATCTCAAATATTCTCCATAAATACCTATGCAATACAAACCAGTCCCAAAGGGAAGGCTCCTGGGAGTGAAAATCAGAACAATTGATGGAACAAAAGTTCAAGATTTGCTCAGGACTGTAGTCCAAGCCCTCTTTTGGATACAAGAAATAAATCCATGTAGGCTTTCACTACCTGTACTACAGTCTGGAACCTTCTAGTATTGCGTGCCTATACCAGAACCTCTCCCTTTTCAACATTATTTAGGCTATTGCTGCACGTGGTAAAAATTATTTGCTCCTTGCTGTTACCTGTACAGTTGGGTAAGAAATTATTTTCTGGTAACAGTGAAGTTGACCGGGCATTCCTTGGGAGCGACTGACTGTCAGGGGGACCAGTAGAGAAGAGACTGTTGGCTATAACAACAAGTATCAGAAGGATGTGTCCATGCTTTACTAGGTAAGGTGTTTTCCTCTCCCTGCCTGCCCCTTGATCACCCCCTTTGCTATTATACTTGCATACCCAATGGTACCTCCCTCAAAAGGTTTTGTTAGTCTGATTTGTCTGGCTAAGAAAATGTCAGCTGTAAGAAGAAATCTGGGGAGGCTGCAAGTACAAACACTCACACAAAAGATTTGAAAAAAAATTATCCTGTTCTGTGCTTGTAGAAACCAGTCTCCCCACAAGTGTAAGAGTCCAAATCCCACATGAAGGGAAGAGAAAGTCATGTGAGAGGTTAAAGAAATGCAAAGCAAACACGAACATTAGCTTTGTTGCAAGGCCCTGTAAAACAAGCTGAGTAAATTACTCTTTGGGTTGGTTTGGTTATCAACATCCCTTACTGCACTACAGTGACCCTTTTGACTTTAATTTCACCACTATGCCTCAGCTTCTGTTGCCTCTCCAGCTTATTGTTAGCATCAGTATTAAGCTGTTCTAGCAGAAGACGTGATTAGATCGTCTGTTTTTAACCCATGCTTCCACAGTGAAAAAAACCTGAGACACATAGGACTAAAAAAATAATCCTATAATGGTCTATGGGACAGCTGTGCAAAACCAGTATTGCAAGCATTGTTTCTTACAGGATGGGAATGACGCTGATTTTGTTAAAACACATATTTTATCCTACCTTGCTGGCTTTCAATATCTCGAACATCAGAGGCAACCCTTGCGTGATGAGCTCCTCTGTGTACTCTTCTTCCTGAATGGATTTGAATTCCTTTAGCAAGCACTGGATGAGGGGTCGTCTGTGCTGCTGGAAGGATGTGCGCAAGGACTCCAGCCATGTGTGCAGCGTCCAGGGAACACCTATGGATGGAGGACAGAGCTCATTCCCAGCTTCAGAGAAGGATGTGCCCTTTTTTACCTTAAGATTTTAAGCAAAAGCTGCCACATAACTCTAGAAATCAAATTCCTATTTATCCTCAATTGAGAAGGCTGGTAGTTGTCAGGACATCCCAGACCTAATGCACATCGGCTTTCCTCCAAACGCTAAGGGAGGACTGTGGTCTCTCTGCTCATCTAGCCTTCAGCTTCTCTGCTGAGACTGCCAATTTGTGGTAATTGCTGTGGTGCTCTGTTATGTAAAAGCCTTTTGGAAACTAGATTTACACTAGCTCATTTGTTTGAATGCAACCCTAGAGAGACATCGAATGGTAAAAAACTTGATTTTGGTCACTACCCACCTGGATTCAAAGTGGTGGTCTTTAGATTAAAACTTTCTTTAAGCACTACCCCACGTCCTCTCCTGATCATTACTATTCTCCCTAAACAGCACTGGACAAGTTAAGCAGATCAGCCTTTTCAAGTAGTGTGTTGTGGCAGAACCACTCTCCAGGAACTTAAAGAGAAATGCTCCCATGCACTGAGTGAGAAAGCACATGGAGCTAATGTACCTCTGCAGGCATTAGGCTGGATGTGACCTAGTTTCTGCTCTTGCAGAATGGAGTGGGAGGAAATGCAAGCCTGGTGTTTGGCTATAAACAGAGTTTCCCTTCTATTTCAGCAAATGTCCAGCACCTGGAAAGCAGCCCCGTCGTTCTCCTCTCATTCATTGCCAGGTCTTTGCCTGCTCAGCCCACCCAGTGAGCCACTGCTCAGACCACCACACACCCTGACCCACGCCACATATCCCCGGGGCAGGAGCACTGCACCAAGCAAAGGCATGTCAGGCACTTGGGTCTCTCTCTCTAAATGCAGAGCTGTGAGGATGGTCAATACACAGTCCAGACCAATTTCCCTCCACACGATGCAACTACCCTTCCCACGGGCAGAAGTAATTTCCCAGCAGGTTGGTATGATGTTCAGGCCTCGCACTGGCAGAGCTGGCACATCAGGAAGCCAGTTTCCTGCTCCTGCCTTCATAGGCTCACAAACCTCAAAAAATAACAATGTTTTCACGGTGGACTGCTTTACGGCAGAGCACAAAAGAGGAGCTGTTGGAGGTGGCTCACGGCAGCCAAATACCTGCCCTACAGCCTTACCTAATGCTCTGCCATGCAGCTGTGAAGATCGCTGCTGGTGGAAACCACTCTGTACTGCAGAAAAGCACCAGTGGCCCCTGAACAGGGTGCACGGTGGAGCCAAAACGGTCTGGAAACCTGCCAGGTCCCCCATTACCTTCTGCTTCCGCAAGGGCTGAGGAAGGTGCAACTGTGGTCAGTTTAAGCAACACCCCATCAGGAGAGATGCGTTTCTTACAGCAGACCCTCCCTGGAGGAAGAGGAGAGAGGGCAGCAGGACTGACCTATGCTCCGTATGTCAATGGTCACATCGACGTAGCCGTGCTCAGCGCTGTGGTACATGGCCTCCTTCAGGGCTTTCAGCTTGGCCTTGCTGTTGCGACTGGCGCAGAGCGGAGCCGCTGCCGAGTCAGGCAAGTCCGTCCCCTCGGCCAGGATCTCCTCCAGTGACAGAATATCGCTCTTCTCCTTCTCCGGCTGAGCAAGCAGCTTACGAAAGACATTCCTGTCAATCACAGCATGGCAGAGAGAGGGAGAGGGAAAGAGGATAGGAGAGCAAAGTCAGCAGCTTGGCTTTCCTTGTGCCTGGGATACTTGTTGCGATGGGGCGAGTTAGGACACCTATCCAGGAAATTACTCCAATTAACGGCAGGACGGGCTGAGAGCAGTCCTGAGGCAAGCACCACTCCTAGGAGCCCACCTGCACTGCCTGAGCCACGTCGGCAGGATGCTGCTGTCGTGACAGGAACTGTACAAATGTCGCATGAGTAGCGGGAGCTCACGAGAACAGAGTCCCATGAGTTCAATGTGACTCAAGACTTCTTCCCACAGCGAGGGAAGGACAAGATGCCTCTGGGACAATCTCTCTGGACTTTCACCATGACAGCCACTTGAAAGGGGAGCTGCTTGGAGCTACCGAAAGCACCACCACTCAATTAACACTCAAAGCAGTCTGGGAAAGCTGGAGCAGCTAGACATTCAACAAGGACAGTCAGGGCGGGTTTGAGCACATTCGGGACTATTCCTCAAAGCCACTGATTCCACTGGGCCGTCAAATAGCAAAGCCCAAACACAGAGACTTGGTGCCCTCAGGTTGGTACCTGTGTAACATCACTGATCTCAACAGAATCGATCTTGGTTTTGCAGCTATAAGAAGTGAAACCAGGCTGGCCCGCATCCCACCTTCCCTGTACTCTGACATCCTCCCTGCACCTGCTCGGACTCCGGTGTAGGATGGCAGTGGGGCATGGCATGTCCCAGACTAATTTGCAGCAGAAAGGGAAGGAGGAGGGAGTGTGCATGAGCAATGTACAGGTAGGAACATAAGAGCCAGGGCCTGCAGTGTGCACATCCAGTAAGCAAGCCGAGGAGAGCCCCAGGTCCTCTCTGGCCACAGGGCTCCCACCACTCATGCCAGCTGGCAGCGAGGCCAGAGCAGTAAATGTGAGACCCCCCCCATAACCAAATTGTCCTCTCTGTCCCAGGGATCCCTCTCAGGCCCTCCAAATGGGCAGCGTTGTGCGAACCCGCCCTGACATGCCGTTAGCATGTTGTTAGACTGGCAGCTTGTCTCTTAAGCAAACAGACGGTAGGTACTGGCTCTAACCTGTATCTATGTTCCTCTGGATGGCTACAATCAGAAAAGTAGGAACGTGAAGATCATAATACTAATCCATTACACTGCAGTCAACTCCTGAGCATTGCAAGACCATGCATGTCAGGTGCTCATTTCATTACTTGTTTTTTTTTAAATTTGCAGCATACGTACAACATTAAGACACACAGGACTTTATAGTAAACACAGATGCAGAAACTCTATTCAACAAAAATTAAGGCTGCAGTAGTACAGACACGATTCACTCAAACTCGAGAAATACATCAAGAAATTCAGAAGGAATGTCTTTGGCATTCCTTTCTGCCATCACATCAGCTGCCACTTAACAACCAATGCATTGCAACGCACGAGAAGGAGTCCCTTCCCTTTTCCTTAAAATCAGCTATCAGAAAGCAGCTTGTACCACCAACTGGTTAAATTCACATGCTAGCAAAAAGCATTACATCTCCGCTCAGCTGGTGGCATGTTTAATTGTTCATGCAGAACTTTAACCCATCTGCTCAAACCAGATGCCCAGGCAAAAAATAACCACTTGAAGGATGCCACTAGACTTGTTCCCACTCTACCTGTGTCCATGTGCAGCAGCCTGACTGAAAGAGTTCATGTCACCTTGTGGAGTCATGGAAATGCCGTTCCTGTACATTGTTCCTATCATGGGGTCAGCTCCTCGCTCCAACAGCAAACTGACCAGTTCAAAATTTCCTGCAAGTCAAGGGATGCATTTTTACTTTTTAAAAAAATCCAGTATTTGCTCACCTAAACCACAGACCCCAAATGAAAAATTTATTAAGGTGGGAGGAGAAAGTCCTTACCAGCAGCTGCCGCCAACTGTAAAGGCGTTTCAGAGTAATTTTCCTCTCCATGCTCCAAGGAACCTTCTACCTTTGCTCCAGCATCCAGCAACAGCTAGAAAGAAAATTCACCATTTAGAGCAACTGGGGTATCACAATCTTCACAGTTCATGACCAGTGACGAATGAGAGTCTAATGCTTCTTGTTATCTGCAAACCAGATACGATGGAGACAAGTGACATGCAAATTCTATCCACTGTTTCACAGAGGCAAACTGATTCTTTTTTTTTTTTTGCTCATTTTATGCTGCCAGACACCAGGAGCATTAGTGTCCAACTTCAGAGCCAAAAAAGTGTAACCCAGCGTTTCTGAATGGGAAATGGGGTAAGGTCAGTGCTAGGAAGTAATGCGCTAAAGATGGAAGTACTGAAAATTAGCCTGACAACCATCCTTCCTTCATGGTCTTCTAGAAGCACAGCACTGTCCTAAAATGGATCAGATTTCAATCGCCTCCATCTTTTATATACAGACATGGCCAAAAGAAAGGCAATTCTTAAGAACCAATTGCAGCAATGAGTCCAAAAGCTGTGATCTCCATCAGGGGACACTTCCGCGTAAATGACAACCATGCCGAAAACAAAAGTGGCCAAGGAGAGCAGGATTGAGCCTGTGCTCTAGTCCTCTCTTGGCCATTTCTGTCTTGAGGTCTTCACAGTTTTGGCGCTTCATTAAGTGTGCCATAGACATAGCTGTTTTGAAGAATAAACCTTCTCAACTTTTGAGATGCCAAAGCACAGAACCAGCATATCCCACACGACACCCCGATAGGGTAAGGAGAGCGAGTGCTTTTCCCTCTCTGGAGCAGCACAAGGGCTCACCCACCAAGGCAGTGGTTTTGTGTTTGCTAGAATATTTTAGTGAAAGAAAGTGTAATGAATGAATAAACAAACATATAAAACAAGTGGTCAGGAAGGAGCACAAGGAGTTGTCAGACTTTCTTTGGTGCAACTTTGCTTTAAAATTGTCCTATTTAAGCCTCATATTGGTTAAGGTTTGAACAGCATGTTCGCTACATAATAGGTCTATTATATATCAGTACACTCTAGAAGAAGCAGAAGTAACCAATATGAGTATGAGAAGAGGATACTGGTTTGAGATGGATGTAATTAGAACTGAAAAGGAGAAACAAAAGAATGAGATGCAGGTAGGGAAATACAATAATACCTGAACTACAGGAATATGTCCATGCAACACAGCAAATGTCAGAGCTGTCCAATGGCGGGTCTCAGGGTGGACGGATGGGTATTTATGAGCAGTACTGACAACCTACAAACAAATTAAAGTTATTTTTTTAAAGAGCTATATGTAGTAAAATTCAACCTGCTTTGAAAGGCAGGCATGTGAGGGAGTAAGCGAAACAGAAAACCTGGGAAAGGTGCTTTATAAGATGATTGGCTTCATGTTATTTTTTCCTGCAAAAATTTTCTCAAAACTGTTCATGCTGATTTGACAGCCTGAATAGAGTTCATACCAAATGAAGTCTTTTTACCAACTACTGTAGCTCCATCTAAACCACTGGCCACCAGATACTTTTGCACAAGGTCAAAACATCCACAGCTAGTTACAGCAGCACACACCAGGGAAGCAGGGATGGATCAGGACACTAACAGCTAAGGACTGCTCCCACTGACTTCTCCAGACTGTGTAATAACAGGCCCAGGTCTCGGGACTGCTCCAGGCACAAAGAAATTCTTTCCACATAAATCAGTATGACTTTTGTCACTGCTGTCATGAAAGACACATCACAAGCCTTAACCTAGAGTTCACAGCCATGCTTCCAGGCTCCTCCCCTCCCACCAGAGGTAAAAAAAGACATCTGAGAAGTGAGGGTATAGAGTAGCACTTCAGAAATGTTCTAAGAAACCTCCTTTTTACTGCCTTCTCCTGTCTGAGTTGAGTTAAAAGAGCGGGGTGGTGACAGTTAAAAGAGATGCAAACTATATCCTTAGAAACAAAATGGCATTTTTCACAGTGCTCCTTCCATTTTCTACGCCTTAGTGCCTGGTGCCTCTAATGTCAACGTTGGGGAAGATGAATAACCACTCCTTGCTTTAGTTTCCCTGCCTTAAAGATGGGGGTATTAATATTGATGAGATTCACAGAGATGGTAAAATCTAATGAACACTTGCAATCCGAGACCGCACACTCGGATGGAGTGTGACACTAAAACTCAAAATCTTATTATTGATCTTCAGAGAAGGACCAAAATCAGAGTAAAAGATGCACCATCTCTGTGTCTCATCAGCCAGCTATGATTTCACTACCTTGTCTGAAGTACTTTTAACCATGTAGAGGAGTAGGGCCAGTTATTAAATGTTTAGTTGCATTAGCAGCTTGCATTTCCAAGCACCACATGCAGTGTTTTGCTAGAAGCACACAACCAGGCCCTCAGTCCCAAGGACAGGGATGAGGGCAAAATCTGAAGAGCCCATGCAGATCCCCGAGTTGGCCAGAGGAGCAGATCTGCACCAGCACCTGGCTGCTATGGCCCAGATTTGCCAAAGAGAGAGCTCGAAGTGCAACAGAGGTCTGCTGGCCTCTGAGCAAAGGCATGGGGCTCCTTTGGGTCTGGGTTTGCTCAGAAGGAAGAGGCCTGTTCAAACAGCTTGAGCTTTGGGGTTTAGGCTGGAGAGCAAAAGCAGCAGAGGGTGAGGATGGGCAGGATCATGGTTCAGAGAACACATCCAGCTCCTCCTGAAGCACAGATTCCCACCACTGTCTGGGGCAGCCCGCGGCAAGTGGCAAAGAAAATTAAGTCATTTAAACTCCTTTGCTCCTTTTTTTTGGTTAGAGCTCTTTCCTGTTAACATGGTGTTTGTAAAAGATCTGTGGTTGACCAGGCTTTTAAAGCCTCAGTTGAGATCTGTTGAGCAGCTACAGGGCTCACTGACTCCAGAGCAAATTGCAGCTTCTCAGCACATCTGGAAATGAGTCCATTTTCGTTAAAGATGGGCAATCAAAAACAGAGGCACCCAGCATTTGTGGCTACTTTTGGAAACATACATATATATAACTGATTTGCAAAGTGAAAGGGAGAAAATTATGCAGGCACCTGACAGAGTATTTATTTTTGTTCATGGTTGATTTGTCTTTTTTTTTTTTTTTTTTTTTTTGTTCTAATTGCCCAATTTGCACAGTTGGTTGTGGTGTGCACAAATCATCTTATAATTGCACACCATAATTACTCACAGTTCTTGTCCCAAAGTGTTTTCATTTGATTTTAGAGCAAACACTCTACAGAAATGAATCAGGGAGGTTCACATTCCTCACTGGAGCTGTTCTCTCTGATGTCAGCAGTTTCAGAAAGACAAAACTGTTTAAAATCTGCATTTGGCTCAAGGCTGGAAGATTACTGGAGCAATTGGGAGGACTGCTCCAAAGGAAAATTTGTCCTAGGAACCAAATAATGCCTTCTCACCTCTAAGCCACAGGCAGGGTTAAAGGAGAGATCAGTCACCATGCCCATCCAGCCTTTGGTGTGCCCATCGAGAGTGCTAACATGGGTTCAAGTATTTAGTTATTGCCAGCTCTTGAGGTTGGTGTGCTTGGATGTGGAGAGCTGAAATCATCAGCTGATTTCACATAAGGGACCAAACAGCAATCAGACAGTAATGGCTATCAGTCTCTTACAGGTGACATCCATTTCTACTTTTAAATTAGATTTTTTAAAAGTGCAAAACGTCTGGCTGAAAGCAGTGACTACAATTTATCTGCTCACTCAAGTCCAAACAGAACAGATGGAACACAGATAAGTGAAGTAGACAGCTTAATTTACTCATGACCTCAAAAAATTGAAACTAGAATCATTAACAAACAATTCTTCCACAGATTTTCAAATGGCTCTTTAAAAATGTACATACCTGCATTGCACAGTCAGACAACGATCTGTTTGGTGACAGACTGCGTAAGTTTGTGATGTGCATTCATCAAGGAGACGTTTATATTCTAGAAGCTTCAAGCTCCTCATTCAACAATTTTTAGCCCAAGGCACTTTACAAAAAAACCCAAACCAGTGGAACCTACATCACACTTGCGTGCTGGGGATGCTTAGCTGGAACGTCCTAATGCATAGAAATGCTCGAGCTTTGGCAGGTTATCAGATGGGAGTTTCTTTTGCCCTCTTCATTGCGACTTAGCTGAGATTCAGGGAGTCCTTCCAATATCATTAGGGCTGTGCTCCGTGCTAGTGCTGATGCCTGTATTCATTTGCAGCGAACAAACACATCTACATCAATATTACCTGTGGGGTAAGTCCGATGACTTGACCACTTAAGTGCAGTGAATCCCAGTGTTAACCTAATGCAGTCTGATTTCAAGTGGTGCTGTCCAGGACGAGACATTCATTTTCTTTTAAATTCTTGGGATTTTTCCTCTGCTATAGTTTCAGGGGATAGTTTAAGATGTAAACAAGTAACAGAACAAAGATACAACCAACAAAAAGTCCTCACCTCAGCATTCAGATCTGCTCCAGCATCTAGCAGCATCTGCACCATAGCCTCATCACCCCTGACACAAGCATACATCAGTGGAGTCATGCCCTATTCATGTTTTGGAGTTAAAAAAAACAAAGGAATTGACAAATTTAACACAGAACTTTCTTTGATTTTTAAAACCAATTATTTAAGTATATATCATCAAAACTAACTATGTATTTAACAAAAGCTATTACCTCTGTTACAGACATGCCCCTCAGACTAGCAAAAGCCAACCATTTTTGTAAAATCTCCATTTTTGTTGTCACTTCTGTTATCCTTAGCATGGTGAATGAATCTAGGTTTGTCAGCCTCGTCTCCATCTCCATATACTAAACAGAACATCTTTGTCTTTGGGGCCCCACCAGAGAAAAGATTTTTTTTATCAAAGCAAATGTACTTCCACTCATATTTTTAAAAAGATAGTAATTCTGTAAGGTTTTCTATGATCACAGCTTCATAAAATCTAGCTTTTTAATTACTGAAAGAGCCTTTACAAACATCCCAAGTTCCTCTTAGGATAGACTAGATTCAGGCACAGCTTTTTCAACATTGATACCATAAGGGGCTGGAAATGTAAAGGCTTTGTATAGCACCTCTTTGCAAACAAGGACTTAATTTTAAATGAAATGCCAGGCAGCATTGTTACAAGTTCCTGTCTCTAGGGGGAAAAAAAAGCCCTGTTTGGAAGAAAAGTAGATTAACTGACCCTTCACTATAGAACCACCACAATGCAATTTGTATTAATCTGAAATACCTGCTGCGGCTGATCACCATTTCCCTTAAGGTTACCACAGCCACAGTAATAACTATGAGTCCAGATGAAACCATGAAAAAAAAAATTTAAAAAAATCATTAAATCTACCGTAAATTATAACAGAACAAGATAATTATTAAATACAGTAGGGGGTGTTGATGAACAGCCACCATTTGTTTTGCAATAAACCCACCACAGCACGCAGCTACCTCTGATGCATATTTATCGCCTACCTTGAGGTCCCCTGTTAAATTTGCTGTCAGACAACAGCCCGTTTGCTGTTTAATCTGAGTGCTGCCATGAAGCTCTCTTCAGAGAAACTGGAGGCGCCCAGCATGGCCAGGCAGAGCCATGACACCGCTCTTCCTAGCAAGAGCCCAGCACCACTGTTTTTCCTCAACTATCCCATTTTCCTGTTTGCATGCAAGGCTAAGGGTAGTGGGTGCTTATGTACGGAAGGGCTGCTCTTGCAAAGAAAATATAAATTAAGGTTTGTCCCCGAAAAGTACTTGGATCCTCCCTGAAAGACTTTGAGCATTTCACAGGATCAAATCTGCAGTGCACTTATGGAAATACAGAGTAAGGGAATAGGCATTTGGAGCCTCATGCCACTACTAAAAAAAAACCAAGTTCACTCCAGGCAAGGAGAGTTCTTGGGTGACTTGAAGATAGTTGCAAAGAGAATTTTAAACTACTTCAGCTACAGCCAGTGGGAAAACATTTTATTCGTCAGTCAGTAAACGCTACAGGAACAAACAGGACCATAAGAATTACAAAAAATTCTGTTTGGACCTTGAAACACGGGCATGGGACTGCAACTTAAAATTAAATACATGTTCCTTCAACTATTTTTTCAATTCCTGCAAGTGGCATCATTTGATAATTAATTCAAGTGTTTAGCACAAGGAATCTAATCAGATCTGAAGAAAAGAATTTGAAAAGCCTGTCCTGAGGCTCCCCCCACCACAAGATGTAGCGTGTGGGCAGCCGTGGTGAAGGACCCCACAGCAACGCCTCGAGCAAAGAGTCTGCCTGGGGACTGCAAGGGATACTTTGTCCCTGCTGAAGCTGAAGAATGACTAAAAGGAGCCCAGAATGTCATGCTGCAGTATCAGGGTTTTAAAGAGTTAATGAGGTTTCTAACCTCCCTCTCCCTTGCACTGCTGCCCCTGCAGCTTTTGCCTCTGCCAGTCCCCCTTAAGCTTGCTCTGCAGCTCAGCCTTGCACTGCAGCATCACTCAGCCCCCCTCTCTCTGCACATGGGAGGAATGGATTTTTAATGAGCCCATCATTAGTGTTCAACACACACAGGAACAAGGTAACAACGTGTACAATCAACACTAAGGGCTTTTGGCAAAATAAAAAATTACTCTTTCTTTCAGCTTTGTATCACTTAGGGCTCTGTCCTGCAAGATGTGGGATCCTACATGTTGGATATTTGATCCAGCAAAGCATTTAAGCACAGGCTTAACTTTCACTCAAATAGGATGTAAGCATGTATTCAGAGTTAAGCATATGATTAGGTACTTTGATGAATCAAGCCAGAGTGTTCCCAGGTTCCAGCCTGGAGGACAGAGGAAATATGCTGTGAAAAGTTTCCAGGTTCAGACTAACTAATATTATTATTATTATTTTAGAAGTATAATGTATGAACCTTGGCATGAGTAGTACAATAGTATTTTGAGAGGGGAGGGAATACTCCCTTCTTCTAAAGCTTTTCTCAAATGCATCCATAGTACTGACTCAGACTGAAGCTACTGAACAGCAATCCAATTCACATTCTTGGAGCAGCTTTCATCTCAGAAGACCCAAACCCACTAACCATCCAGGTCCTGTCCCAAGTAACCACCTCAGGGTGGCAGCCACCTGCCTCCTGCCAAAAAGGATGCTACAGCTCTGGAAATGTGCAGTGATACTTTCATCAGGTGCACCACAAAATTCAGAGGACTCTTATTTTGAAACAATAGTATCTATGGCCACGGTTTCCCTGTGGGAAGGAGGAACCATCTCAGTGAGCATCAGAGTCCATCAGGTTGCTGCTGGTAGGTAGCTGCAGAGGCAGGTTTATCCCCAGATATAACCACCAGCCTCACGAAGGTCTAACTCCAGTGAAAGTTAGGCTCCTCAACTGGTGGATGTTGGCCACAATGACCAATGGAGGGGTAACACTATAGAGATACTTTCACATCTGGAAGGTCAGTTCAAATTGGGCTAAACTGAAGAGAGACAGCAACTAATCATTTCCTGCTGAGGGTTCAGTGGTGCACGTGAAATGTGTTGCAGATCTCAGGGCAGTGTTCAGTGGGAGGATGTTCACCTCCCAAAGCCCAGGTCCACACTACCATTCATGGCAATGAAGCAGTTTTAAGTATTCGGATCAATGCTAAGCTCTCTTGGGATCTTTTTCTGGCTTCCCATGACTTAGAACACTTTTAAGATTTCAGGGGATGTATCCACCCTCATGCTGAGTTACCTCAGTATCAACAAATCACTACACCTTGAAAAGATCACAGACATTCACCTTGCGGTGCTTTAACTGAATGCAAAGTGATGCAGGGAAAGTATTATGGTCCTGTCTATGCTCAGCTGAAAGCTGGGGCTTGTTTTCTGTGATAGACAGACAAAACTCTCACATTTCACAGTTGCTTCTTGATGTTTCTATCTCATTACCTGTTCACTCATGCTGTTAATCCCATCCGGCCCCAGCAAGGATATGGCTTGTTTAACCAGATCCGTTCGGCCACAGTTGAGCATCCGGAAACCCAGGTCCTGCTTGAACTTTGCTTCAGTGGCAACTGCATCCAGTTTCCGAGATGCACAAAAACAGTCGTCGATTCTGTGGACATGAGAAATAAAAACTCCCTCAGAGGACAATCAGAGGACAGATCTCGCTGTCGCTAGGAAAATAATATTTTGCCCTGTCTTTTGAAGGATGTAGGTCATGCACACATTCATTCTCCTTTGACCTGGATGTTTGAGTGAATTGCTGAATGGGAAATGCTAAAGTAAGCTAATGGAGATTGCCCTTGGTCTATCTTTCATGGGACAAGTTACATACATTACAAAAAAATTTGTTTCCCAGTTTAAGCAATGCAAACCATTTTCACAGCACGTTTTCTCTCTGCATGGTGAGGTTATCTAGTCCCCCTGATGTCTGAAAAGTTTCAGCGGCTCCAGTAAGCTTTGAACTTAACATCAAATGGATGTTTAACCATACAAAGAGAAAATAATGTCACTCCAAAAGCCTTCAAGGATCTTACCAGAACAGCCACAGTAACAGGGAAGCCTTTCTGGAGCAGAAAGTGCAAGTAGCAGAATCTCAGACTGGCTGAGGTTGGAAGGGAACTCTGCAGGTCATCTGGAGCAACCCCCCACCCTGCTCAAGCAAGGTGACCTGTAGATCAGGACACCATGCAAGCAGGGAGAAGGCAATCTTGCCAGGTAACTGTGGCAAAACACCACAAATCCTTTCTGGCTGCGTCCAGCAGATTGTTTTAAGTCCCTATTCAAAAGACTGCAAAATGTAAACTGCTGAAGATATCCATTTCAAATGGAAGAAGAGCTAGGAGTTATTCAGCCAAGATCTGAATTTACAGCTCTAGAGAGAGACAGGCAATTCAAATCTGATGTTTACCCAACTCAGTTTCATCTTATTAAAAGACAAACTTTCTTTTCTTTCATGCTGAGGAGTGTCTGGGGCAGAGGGTGGAGTCCAAATCCACAGTGCTTTTGGTGTGAACTTGGATAAAGAGCTGTTTGGAAAAACATCACTTTCATTCTCCAAAAATTCTAGGTCAGAAAATGAGGGGCTACTTAGGAGAGAAAAAGAAAATAAAGATCAAAAGTGAAAAAGTCAAACATACGTCAAATGTTTGTTTTCTATTTCATATGTAAAAAAATGCAGCAAGCCAAAAGAAAAATAGAAACAGCACATCATTATCATTTAAATTTCTTCTTCAAAGTGCTTTATCAGAGCTTTATGAAATATATAACACTGCTTAATATTTAACAGCAATATGTAATGAATAAGCTGCTTATATAGAAGCAGCGGTATGTACTGAGCTTCCTCTTTCAAGAGAGGAAGGAAAGTGAGATGGAAAATACAAAGTATTTTGATCAAAGCTTCTGCACAACTTAGTACTGAAACTGGCATCTGAGCTCAAGCTTGCTCTCTGCTGTGCTGGGGCACAACCAGTCTGGAAGACAACAGATATTTTGCTGATGTTCATTCTATGTGCTCAGTTTAGGTTTTGACTGATAAAAAGTTGATGTCCTAAGAATGCAAACAAGGTATGCTTGGAGATCATTACTCAGGAGAACAAAGATGACACTTCATCACAACAGTATGCTGCAAGATTAATACACAACACGTGGCTACAATAAATACACCGTAACAGCAACAACAGATTCTGCACCAGTAATATGCCAACAACAGAGATGAAGAAAGCAATGCCCAACAAGGCTTGGTTTTCTGCAGTAGTTTTTTGAGTGAGCTGAAAGAAAAAGCAAAACTGGCACAGATATGCAGGGCTGAGGTCACCGACACCGAGATCCACAGGAGCAAGTGCAGATTAACACAATCACACCGTATGGCACATTTCTGACACAAGAGCTACAGCAACATTTGGCACTTGTTACCCCCATGGCAGGAGATGCTAGAGATCATCTGTGTCCTCCTTTAACATAAGGCAAAGATAAAGCAAGCTCAGAAGTTAGGTGGTGGGGGTTCTGGTGCATGGAGAGAGTCTGGACCTCCCAGATGCAGCTGACCTGTTCCAGATGACTCTGGGATGAAAATGAGGTGGTTCCTCAGCAAAGTGCAGCTATGGAAAGATCTAGATATCCTCTGAGGACTGCAGAGGTGTCTGCCACTATGAATCACTGACTGTGTTAAGTCACTGCTTCATCATTTGTACTGAGGGATGTAACATATACTCTGAATAAAATGGGTCAAATTCAGCACTGGCAGAAACCGGCAGAGCTTCACTGACGTCAGCCCAGCTCAGTGCATGCAAAATGATAGCTGATGATCTCCTCCTTAAAAAAAGCCAGATTTTGACCGCAGTTGCACACCCACATGAGGAAGAAAGGAGGAACAGAGACCTATCGCACCTATCCTATATGGGCTGCCCAGATCTCTGCTCTGACATGGGTTCTGAAATACTTCTCCATGAGTAACTCCTCCATGAGTCGGCTCTGGTTCCCTAAAACGTCAGTTCATGGGCTTATTATAGCCAAGGAAGGGGACTCGTTAATTACTGCTGATATTGTGTATCAGCAAATCAGTATTCCTCAACCAGCTGGAGGGATAAGGGGCTTGGTCCAAGGGCTCCAGGATGCTACAGCTGTACAAACACTGCAAGGATAACGTGGATGCAGAGGAGCACCTGGGCTGCAAGGCTGCTTGGACACCAGCGGTGACGAAGTGTGATGTAGACCAAGTACCACAAAGCAAAAAAACCCACAACCACAAAGTCCGTTGCCTTTTTATAGCCCAACAAGGGCCCGTCCTGAGTTATAGCCTCCATTTATGGGACGTAGATCATTGCTGGTGCCACCATTGTCATACATTGACTAATAAAAGGGATAGTGATCAAACTGGGAAGTTTAATAAAATAAGAGCATGATGCAAGGGAAAAGAACAGAGGATGCTTCAGAAAAGAAAGTGTAGCAATGTTTCAAAAAGCTAGAGAGATTAATGAGTTAAGGAAAAGGAGATTCAACATATACAGATAAAAAGCAGTGAAGGGACAGATCAAAAATGATCAGGAACTAAAAGTACAGAATAGGAGAACACAGTATCACTTTTAACACTGGAGAAAGCCAACTGGGAAGATGGTACAGCAGACAGACCAAGCAGTCGCATTTCAAAATGAAAAATAATAATAATAAAAAAAAAAATAAAATCAAACCAC